>JAXGGA010005366.1:0-78937 GCA_038373865.1 Uloborus plumipes | reverse complement strand
GATTTTGTTAGTTTACCACCTCTGGGTAAATATCCACTTTTTCTTCTTTGTTCTTGGGATTAACTTTTTTCAAATCTTTTGCTGTTCTCTCGTTGTTTTAGTTGTGCATAAGTTCAAATTTTAGATTTAAAATATCTTCTTTCAAAGATAAAGGAATTTCAGATTAAAAAAAACTCATATTATGTTAGAAAAATTACACATTCATGACAATAATAGTTTAATCACAGGATTTGTCACACTGCTATTATAATCTTTGTCTCTAGTACTTTAATTTTTATAATTTATACAACATGTATCTAAAACCCTAATTGTTTGAAAACATGCTAGCACCAAGAACTTTTTTTCAACGACACATTGAAGGGGGTGATGTAATATACATTTAAAAATTTTGGTTTATAATTCAGTGAAGACAATTTGTTGTTGTATGGAAGCAAAAGAATTAGGAAAATAACTGAATCAATTATTAAAATATTTATGATGTGGTCCTTAATTTCTTTTGACCTCTTAAAAAGTTCTTAAAAATTCCTTAATTTTGATTTAAAAAAATGAATGTGCACTTCTCTTCTGTAGAATTCTTCTCTTTTGTTGTATTTCTCTGAATATCATTTTCTTTTCAGCTCAATCCGCTCTGGGTGTCCAGCCTTCATTTTTATAAAACTGTCAAAAGATGGAAATGCTCTCGAAGTAACCAATTTAAATTTGTTGCATAATCATCCTAATGTGAAGGAAGCAGTCAAACTTCATGCAAAGGACAAATGCAATGAAAAAAGGCTGAAAAGATTGCTTAGTAGAGGATCAAGATCAAAACGAGCTAAAAAACCACCTGCAACAGTCTCGGACCCTGTAGAAGTTTCAAATTCAGCCACTGATGAAATGTCAAATTTAATTTTTGGTCAAGCATATAGTTCAACTCCTGAAGCAGTGTCAAATTCAACCCCTGAGGAAGTGTCAAATTCAATCCCTGAGGCAGTGTCCAATTCAACCCTTGAAGCAGTTATAAATTCAACTCCTGAAGTCATGTTATATCTTAATTTGAATGAAGCAGTTAAATTTCATGCAAAGGACAAACCAAATAAAAGAAGGCCAGAAATATTGTTTAATGCATCAAATTCAAAACAAGCTGAAGAACCACAACCAAGAAAAAAAAGTAGATCTTCTCCAGAAGAAATTACTGGCTCAGACTTCGTAGAAGTATCAAATTCAGCCATTGATGAAGTATCAAATTTAATCTCTGCTAAAGCATATACCACTTCAACTCTTGAAGCAGCGTCAAATTTAATCCCTGAAGGAGAGTCAAATTCAACCCTTGAAACAGTGTCAAATGCAACTCCTGACGTTGTGCAGCTAGCCTCTTCTGAACCAAAGGTTGAACTTTCTTTCAAAAAAATATACGATAAAAATTCATGCAATGTTAATGTTCTCCTTAGTAATAATGAATTAAAAGCAACCTTTCTTCAAGATGATGAGATGAAAATGACTTTTCACACATTTCCTGAAGTCTTCTTTTTTAATAGAACAGGCCCAGTAACTGATGTTGATTTAGTATGCTTTACATTTGTTACAATAGGCATAACAGGTGAGTACAATTCATTTCCTTATGTATGATTTAAAATTGTGTTCTAAGTTATTTAATTTCTATACAGTCTGAAGTTAATGGGAGAGAAACTTTTGTGTTAGACTCCTTTGATGCTTTCCAGGATTTTTTTTTTTTTTTTATTGGGGGAGGGGAATATTTCTTGGACGCCTGAAATTCTCTTAAGTGAAATTTAGCCAATTTTGTACTACCGTATTTTTGGGATTAAGTGCCGCACCCGGTATGAGCGCCGCATCTGCAAAAATTCTCAAAAAGTAAAAAAATTCCGTGTAAGTGCCGCACCCACAAAAGCGCCCCACCCAACAATAAATAACTTAAAAGCGCAATAAGTAGCAAGTAAACTGGATTGAAATGTAAATAAAAGAAATTTTCAAATATTTTAACTATAAAATTTTCTTTCTTGGGGAGGAGACATCGGTTGGTAATAGAGAGCGCAGGACGCTGACCCTTCTCCTCATGGCGCTGCACGCTTTTTTAAGTGGGTCGCTTCCACTACGGATCGGCGATTCAGAATTCATCGAAATCGCTGTCCGAGGCAAACAGCCTTGAAAGGCCTTCATCCAGCTCCGGACTATTTTCTTCTTCATCCGAGTCGCAAACTTCTTCGGCAACATCCGGAATTGGGGGAATCGGATCTGCTTTTGTGAAGCCGGAAATTATCTTGCGCGTCGTCATCGCATCCCATGCAGCGATCACCCACTCGGCCACTTCCGCGTACGAAGCCTTCTTCAGGTTGCCGCTCGCCAACCACAATTTCCACTGCTGCCGCATGTGACTCTTAAAACTGTGGTTGGGAGCCAAATCCAACGGCTGCAATTTCTTCACCAGCCCTCCAGGGGTGACGGCCGGGGAGGCCGAACATTTCCGCGCCGCTTTTCACGGAATCCATTTCGGACGGTTTCCAATTTCTTTCGCCTTTGCAATAACTTCTAGCTTGAAAGCAGCAGTGTAACTACTCAATCGTTTAGGAGCCATTTTAAAATGAGCACTCAACGAAAAAAAAAAGCCAAAAGATAAGACAAATAATGCACAAACGACAGCAACAAGTGCGATGATGTGAGTGAATAAAATTTTAGGAAACAAGTTTCTTATCAAGTCGCTTGACACCCCGCCCCCTCCCAACCAGAGCATCCACTTTCGTGAGAGGAGATTTAACCCCTTCACAATAGTGAAACGTCAGTCCCCTCCCCCTATAACTCCTGCTAACAAGGTTTATCTCCCTTCGTTCCGTTGAGGCTTGCTCGGCCATGTGCTTGTTTCAGAGTTTCGCTCCTCTGTTCGTAACACATGCAATCGCTGACTCACCTCCTTTCCCTCCTCTTGCTTTCTCGTTGCTTGAGGTTGAAGATTGAAAGGAGCTGCATATAGTGCCACTATCCGCGGTATTTTCAACTCTTTTCCCGAAAAAAAAATTCTTTTTGCTTGGAGAAAAAAAAACACTATATCCGCCGCACCCTATATCTGCCGCAGTAGCGATTTTTTGCCTTTTTTTTTGTATGCGCTGCGGTGCTTATTCGCAAAAATACGGTACATTGCACATTTTTTAAGTTATCTGAATCTGAGTATATTTCTTTACTTGAGTATATTTTACTGAGTATATTTTTATGCTTTATTTATTTTTTGCTTCATTTTGACAGGCATTGTTGATTTAATCACTCTAATCAGCAAATAAAAAGCATTATAATTGAAATTTCAATTGACTTTTCGTTAAATTACTGAAACAAACAGTTTAAATCAGTGAAGTTAAGTTATGGGCCACAGAACAAATCTGGGGCATCGCACGAAAAAATATGGGAAATGGGAAGCCACAAGCTTTACGAAGGGAGTTATTGTAGCATTAATTAACAAGAAGTTCTGTCAACAACTAAATGAGCCTACTTTCCCGTATATCGACATCAGCATTCTAGCATCTGATCATTATTCTCTTGATTATCTGAGACTGAAAATTATGTCAAACATACCAGGCCCGTCATTTAGGGGGGGTAGGGGGTCAATTTCCCCCCCCCCCCTGGCTTTGAGAAATCAATGTATTTACATATAAGTGGGCATGGTTTTTCATGTTTTCCAGTGAAATTGCATTGTGTTTGGACTAGGGATGGACCGGATAGTGATTTTGCCGGATATTGGATATCCGGTGGATCATCACCTACTGGATACTGGATATCCGGTATTACAGTTACATAGCACGTTCGCTTATTTTTATGTAATGCAGCTTCAATACAATAAATCAAAGTTGTTCCACGCATCATTTCTTTAAGAACGTGTTAAATACATTGAAATATAATTTTTAAAGCCTCTATATTTTATTGTACACGAGTAGCACTACATATGAAATGAAACACTAGCATATTGTGTTTTATTTCTACATTTTTCTTTAAAAGAGGTAAACTTTAAAAAATTGATAGAAAAATATTTCTGTATGTACTCATAGTTTAAACTTTTAATTATTCTTCGCTTAAACTTAAAGCTTTTTTGTTTCAGATATCATTTCAATAAGTTTCTGCATAAATGATGGTCATTAAATATTTTATCAATATCACGTACATGATAGTTGATTTACAAAAAGAAAAAAAAACTAAGCTTAGTAAACGATTTTTTTTTCAAATTAATGCATATGGTATTAGAGTTATACGAATTTAAATTTCATTACAAAGTAACACAGTTTCTTGTTTCCAATTTTGCAATAATATAAAACAAAATTTTGCCTTGTAATTTTTTTAAAGAATAATACTTATATAATTTTTTTTGCATGCAAGTTAAGAAAACATTAAAACAGGACCAGTGCGTTAAAAAGAAGTAAATAATAAACTTATGCTAAAATAATTAATTTTAAATTTTACTTTAGTTCCGAAAAATTAAGATGCACATTAGGGTGGCCCTTAACTATATGGCATTTTTCCAAAGTTAAAATTTCCTTGCTCCCACTCCCCTATCTTGTTCCAATGAACAAAAAAACAGTCTGTACCAAATTTCAATTCATTTGAACAATTTCTAGGAGTGCCGCAAATGACTTAAAGTTTAGTCAGTATCTGAAATTTCGTGAATTTTTTAAAAAGATTGCAGTTTTTAATAATAACACAAAAATTATTAGAGAAAAAAAAAACATTTTTTGACAAACAGTTTCTGTAGAGTCAAAACATAGTATAAACAAATAAATATTTTACCTTATTGTCTCCTAAGTGAGGATTTGGTAGCAGTTGGGTATCTTTTGCGGTCTTCAGCTACAATATGCAAAACGAATTGTTTTTCACTTTCATCTTTTGTGAGAATATTATTATATTCCTGAATTAATTCGATACCTCTTTCTGCAGCATCATTTACAACACTTAATTTCTCAATTTTTTCTTTTCCTCTTATATAACTAGGGTCATCTTTCCATATTGAAGGATCTTTGCTGATAAAATCGGAATTAATAGAAAATCGGGTGAAGAAATATTTTGTTACAGGTGTTACAAATGACAAAAACTCGTTGTTTACAAATAAAGAAAAATTATTTTGATATGGAATATATGTTTTTTGTTGGTTTTCTTCTTGCTCCTGTTCTTCATCTGTATCTGCTTCCAATAAAATTTCTACCATATTTCTCTTCACTGTGAGTGGAACAGTATCATCAATAGGGATGCACCGAGTACTCGGTAAATATTCGGGACTCGGCCTACTCGGCCAATTTGCCGAGTACTCGGTATTCGGCCAAATTTGGATCAGGTACTCGGCCGATACCGAGTAGTTGTAGAAAATTGAATAGTTCAAGACACGTTTTTCAATAATTAAAAATATGCAAATATATATATAATGCAATCATTTGCAATTAATATATTTATAAAATATGACTGAATTCTACGTATAAGTTTTTAAAAAGTTATAATACCAAATAAGTATGAAAATTAACTAAGAATGTGCAAATGTAATTAACTTTTTCATATCGCATATTGGTGTAGGGGAACTTACCTTTGGTCAAGAACAGTCCAAGTGATCCTTAAGATGAATATTAATAAACTCATTAAAAAGAAACTTTCAGTCATATTCCAATATATTTCTAATCATTAAAAATTTAGATTACGAATTTTTAAAATCATGGTTTTGCAGATTCAAACTTGTGGCATAGTGATAACACAGAGAAGTAAAATTAAGTCATTTTTATTAGGGTTAGAAAAAGATTGTCTAATATTTAATGAAAAAAAGGGAAAATGCCAGTAAAATATTTTAATAATTGAAATTGTTGTATCTTAAATTATGGTGCAAAAGACTAATCTTTCAGCATTTTCTGGTGAAAGCTTATTCCTCAGACTGCTGCAAATATAACCTGCCTCGGAAAAAACCCTCTCGCTGTACACACTAGTTGAAGGTGCACTAGGAAACTTTTTTGCTAGTTTGCATAAGATAGGAAACTTTTATTTTTTTTCCACCAAGCAAAAGGACTATTTGTTCTATTTAGTAATTCTCCAGAAAAAAAAGACTCCATCTCTTTCTTTAACATCTCTTCGTATTCGAATTCAGTGTTGGTATTTTCACTATTGACATTTTCTTGTGCATTTGAGACTTCATCAAAGCACTGCCAGAAAGTTGACGAACTTTTTTGACGAACAAGTTTAGAGAATTAGAACTAATCAATAATAGATTAATATAATTCCAACTTAATTGATACTTAATATTTATTCATTTTAAAAATAACTTTTTTCTAAAATTTTTGACAAAATAAATAAAATATTTTAAACAATGCATAAGTTAAATTCAGTGGGATTTTTGTTCTAAGAACTATCATATAGAGGTCCATTCCAATCATCAGTTCATATGTCAGGGTTCGAATTTACTACTGGTCCATTGGTTCCAGACCAGTAAAACTTGCCGCGAATCACCATAAAAACAATCCAAGGACCACCATTTTTTTTAAAGAAAAAAAATGTGATTAATGATTTAAGGTGGACCAGTGATGTTGTCTGTTAACCAGCATATATTCCTGCTCACTGGTCGAGAAGACCAGTAAAATTTTCTAATGATTTCTAACCCTGTACCGCTCTATGTCAATGATTTTTTAAAAAACAATTGGTACTCAGTACTCGGCAACTCGGTACTCGGCCGAGTAGTGAAAGGCCGAGTACTCGGTACTCGGCTACTCGGTAAAATGCTACTCGGTGCATCCCTAATCATCAAATAAGAATAGAGCCATAGGTTCGGGAGCCAAATACCAGAGATGATTTGAAAATTTTTTTAGAGCAATTTCACTTACTTTTTTATCAATTTCCCGATAATTGATCAACTTCTGAATGAATTGAAAATTATGATACGGAGCTTTAACTGCCTCCGGAGAGAGAAACCAAGCCTGAACGTAAATTCTAGCAAGAAAAATACATAATCTTCGTAAAGAGCTCTTCTCCTTTTCGGATAACTCAAATTGATTCTGAAATAAGTAATCTTGAGCGCATAAATCGATTTTGACATCCACCTAGCGTGACTTACAGCTCCTGGCTTACGAAATGATATCCCCTTCTTAGGAATCCCTCCAAGAAAGATCATGCATAGTTCTAACAGTTCTCGGTAATCATCCCGCTGTTGTTTATGAGAAGAAAGGTGTTGTTCAAGAAAGTCGAGCACGGTTAAGCGTACATCATCGGGTATTTCATTGTCACCAATTTTATACATTGCTTTATTGAGTTTTGTCCAGGTTTCTCTAAACCTTTTGAAAAGTGTCATCTCTGGGCCAGAAGTTGCACTCATTGGAGAGTCAAAACATCCCTTCAAAATTAGCTCAAAGATATGGTGACGACAAGGGAGATACAGCAGATTGCGATTAAACATGTTTTCCAGATTGGTACAGGCACCATTTATCCTTCCTAAGTTGCTACATGTGGTATCACAGCATAGTGCTTGAATTTTATCAAATATTCCCCACTTTTCAACTGCTTGATAAACAGCCATGGCTTGGTCTTCTCCTGATGATGTGGTTATTTCAGGGACTCCCAACAGTTGCTCCTTGCCTTGGAAAGTTACTATAATTGCTAGTCGATCAACCTTCTCAACTCCAGCGAGATCTGGGAGCAATTTGCCATCCCAGTATAGTACTAATTCTTGACACTCGTTCAAGTTGAATTTTTCCCGAATTTCGGCATGTCTCTCTTCTCTAAATTTTTTTCGTAACCGTTGAAGGGAAGTTCGGTTTATTATCAGGTCCTTTGTATCATGACCCAATGCTTCTGCAGCAGCTATCAAAATGTAAACACCATTTCGGTCAGTGATTTTACACCTGTCGAAAACTTCCGAAAGACGAGGAGTAAAAAACTGCAATGTACCTCGTGTTTCTGTTCGAGTAATGTCCGTACTCATAAATGTGTCAGTTGCTGGTAATTGCGTATCAATGACAGAAGAAGGACTGTCACTGTGATCAAAACTATCACTGCTTGGGTTGCTGGAGGGCTATATCACAACTTATTGTGGTTGCTGATTGTAGTTCCATTTCTTCATAAGTTCTTTTCTTTCGAGCAACTCTTCCATAGTTTTTTTCATTAATGTTCTTTCTTCTTTTTGTGTTAGTTTTAGGTCAACACCAACCATGGAGCCCGGTCGCCCTTTCTGGCGCTGAAGAATTAAGAATTTTCTATCCTCTTCATTTTTTATATCTTCCAAAGCATTTGCATGGGCTATGTCAAAATGATTGTCCATAATTTCCACAAAAGAATCTCTCCTCTCTTTTTTCTTTGCTTGAGGTTCTTGAGAAACTTTTCTGTAAATGCTTCCATTTATCGTGCAGTTCTATTAGTCTTTCAGTACAATGGTTGGTTCTTCTAGTAGGAATTCGAGCTTTTTGCCAGAAAACTGAAAGTTCTTGAATTACTAATGCAACACTAGCTTTTATGGTCAAATTTTCAACTTTCAGATTGTAAAAAAAGACGCTTAAAACTTGCCTATTCGATGGTAATTTCGCTCCAACAATTTGATTGGAAATGTAACCAACAGGATCAATATAAAAATCTTTTCTTAGGTTATGTGATGAGCTACCGGAAGACGTTGATGCCATTTTAAAGTCAGGCACAAATAACAAGCAGCACTGGCGTGGACAGCTGCTCTCACACTAATGCATGGTCGCGGGTCGCGTCTCACCCCCCTTGACTCTTGACCTCTGACCGGATGTGGGGTCTTCTTCGAGTGGGGGCAGTAGAAATGGAAATCGGAGAAGGGAATGGGAGACATATAGGAACTAAACAGATAAGACAGGGGAGCAAAGTTTTATATTGGAGTTTTTTCTTTTTTTTTTTTAATTTGCACAACACATTAAATTCTTCTAAAATATATATTCTGGGCATGTAAATTTCAAAATGACCAAGTATGTATGTGGACAGGACATACAAAAAAACTTTCGTAAGTTTGTTGTCGAAATTCTTGCATCACCAGGAAAGCGCCAAGCGTCGCGGAAAACGTCTTGACCAAGCAGCTTCGTAATCTATATTAATGTGTCAGAGGAAACGGCAGGAGAGGCATGGAAGTCCACAGAAAGATAGTTTAAGTAGAATAACACTTTTAATAAGACATACGACCATCAGAAATGTAAATCTGCTAGAAAAAAAATTCACTTGAAAAAAAGTGAAAAATTCATGTTTTTGGCGAAAATTTGACAATTTCATGCTCGTTGCGGCACCCCTTAAACTTTTCTGATTGAGCTAATATTTTGCACACATCATTTTATTGTTCATTGGAACAAAATAGGGGGGTGGGAGCTAACTTTTGTAAAAGTTGAAAAATAAGGGCCACCCTAATGCACATTCATAAAAGATGCAAATTATCATTTTAAATACATTGCTAAACACAATCACTTATTTAAAAACAAATTAATAAACTAATTCAAAAATAATAACCTTGAAATTTAACTTAATTTCGAGAAAATAAAGATAAATTCTTAGATCCAAATTAACATCTTTATATATATATATATATATATATATATATACAGGTAGTTATCAAAATAATGGAAACACTTGAGATTCATAAGAAAAATCTACCGTTCATCCCAAAATAAGCGATCGATTGTTCTTTAACTTTAGTCATACAAAATATAGACTTCACCGGACATTTCCACGTTGAAATTAAATCACCCATGCATTTGGGGGACGATAAGAGGGGGATCGAAAGAAAAACCGCTTTTTGACCATAACTCTTTGAAAAAAGCTCGGAATAATCTATAAATTTCAGTAATTAATTAGCATAGGGTGAAGTGGGGTAATTGCGTACTTGGGGCAAATGTGTACTCATTTGAAAAAAGGAGGAAAAACTGAAGCTAGCTGCTATCTAGTGGCACCATTTGGAAGCCTGTAGGTTAGTGATCACTTCTCAGATGGCTGCACCTATGTCCAGATAATAAGACTTTATCAATCTGCCTCCATTTCGTCAGGTGTTTTTTTTCGTTGAGAATCACATTTCGTGGACTTTTGTTTACAGTGCTGCAGGATCACTATTTTCAGCTAAATTTGATTAGTTCTTAATAAATCACTTGAAGGTAAGTTGTTTTCCTCATTAATGGCTACAGAATAGTTGAATTAATGTTTACCTATACATACTGTTGGGGTATACATTTATCCTGGTTTGTTTTCAGTCACGGGGTAAATGTGTACTTTTTCCTGGGGCAAATGTGTACTACAGTAAACATTTACCCTAAGCAAAATTTGCATAGAATACACATTCACCCACTCCTTATTAGACTTTTACAATCTTATTAGGGCGTATATTTTTGTTCCCAAATGTTTGATTGACCTCCTCACAATAAATTAATTGAAAAAAATGGAGAAAACACTTTCGTTTACCCTTACTCTGAAGATATTAGCGAAATCGATGGCAATGCTATTGTCACCAAGCTTCCAGAGCCATCTGAGGGAAAAAGAGGTGTTTTGATATTCCCGGCTAAATTTTCCTCCTACAACATGGGTTAGCAGAGTTGCTGAAGGTCTCACTCAAATTTGCTATTCTCATTTTGGCCAGGACTCGCCACTATAATTCCTTTTTTTTACATTCCAAGATACAAATTTTGGCATGTTCTTTTCAATTTTGCTATTAAAGACGTTTTTTCCCCTTTAATCCTATGCTTTGTACTTTGTTTTCACCTTTGTAAACTGTACCAATTAAGAGAGGACAGAAGGTGGGCAACAAAAAAGTGCATAGCTTCCGCTGGAGAATTCGGAAATAAAAAAATCATACACAGATTTTTTTGTCCTTAACTGCTCTTTTGTACTTATTTGGCCCAACAGCAAAACAACTGAATTGTATAGGATTTTCATGCGGCGTACACATTTGCCCCAACTTGTGGGGCAAATGTGTACTTCAGAGATGGTTTTAAAAACATAGCAATACAACCATGAAAAAAATAGTTTTTTTTTAATTCTTTGGGTGGTTTGTAATCTAAAGAAACGCCGCTAAAAGCTGATATAAAAAAAATAAAATTCTGAATACCCCCCTCCCCACCAGAGACTCAAGAAGTTGAATTTCGTCAAAACAGGTACACAATTACCCCACTTCACCCTACTATGTATAATTACTGTACAAATTTTTATGAACGTACCACTTATACTTCCGAAGATATGAAACATTTTTTAAAAAACGGCAATTTTATTTGAAGGGTTTTTGCTTATAACACGCAGAGTTTTTGATCAAACCTTATCAAAACTTCAGGAAAGATGACAAAATACAAGGGAAAGAACATACTAAAACGGTAAATAAAAATATTAAAAATCCAATGAGATATGAACGTTAAAAGGAAATAATTTTTCACGGCGCATGCGCGAACGACAGAAATTTATAACGACAAAAATATTGTAGCCTGGTTTATACTGCAGCTTATAAAAAAAGTTCCAGTTGAATATCATGAAAATTGAAAAAGATATCAGCCATCTAGTGAGCTGTATTTCATTCATTCGCCTACAATATCTAAATAGTGTGGGTCTGTCCACAAAGAGCTATTTTTAAATTGAAGGTTATTGCGTCGTCGTTCAAAACCAACGTTTCAGAGGGTGTCCGGATACTTTTGGCCACCTACGTATAAGGTCTTTATGGCCAAATAGGCGAAATGTGACTTCTGTGCCGAATATAAATTTTCAAACTGTATACAATTTAACATTGAAAAAAATGCTTGCTTGTCACCACACTATTTGTGAACAACCCCTCGCCATTTATGCATAGTCTGCGAATGAATGAATTACAGCTCACTAGATCGCTGATATCTTTTTCAATTTTTACGATATTCAACTTGAACTTTTTTCATAAGGTGCAGTACAAACCAGGCTACAATATTTTTGTAGTTATAAATTTCTGTTGTTCGCGCACAGGGTTGCCAGATTTAAAAACTGCAAATACGGGACAGGATCCTTGGGGGGGGGGGGGAATGAAAACTAAAAATCAAATTTTTACAACCTTGACTTTTACATCAAACGCTTCTCATTCAGACACAAAAAAAAAAAAAAAAACACACACACACAATGACCACATGAACAAAGACTACATTTTTTTACCATTGCAGTTATTTTTCTTCATGAATAATAGTAGGAAAAGTCTAAGCATTAAATATTGTGAAAGTTCGTGTTTATCTGCAATTAACCCCCTTTTTAATAATGCAGGTCCTTCATTTTGAATTTTGCCCCGGGGGGGGGGGGGGCAAAGGGTTTTTAAGCAAAAACCACTTTTATTTATATATAAAAGTATTAATTTCCCAAAACGAGGTGGCAATTGACAAACACTTCCCTAGAATAATTTTCCTTGATCCCTCAATTGACTGGCCTATCTTGGTGAGGAAGATATAATAGTCGTTTTTAGTGATGACCAGTGGTCGGAAGTAGCGCGCTACAAGTAGCGAAACTACTGTAGTAGCTACATTTTTTAGTAGTTTGTAGTGTAGCGCACTACTTTTTAAAAAAAGTAGAGTAGTGAGTAGCGCGATACAAAAAAAAAGTAGTTAGTAGCGATTTCTGAAAACTACTTTAAAATTAAAAAAATAAATAAATAAATGAACAAAATTTTAAAAAAAAGAGAACGAAGGAAAAAAACAAGGTTTTTCTTGTGGCGAATATTCGTAAAAATTGTAAAAAAAAATCTAAAAAGGACAAATTTTAGCAAAAAAAAAGGAACAAAAAGGAAAAGTAACAAATAAATTCAAAGACAATTCCTATTTTTATTCCATATTTGAATGAGGTAATTTTTTAATCTAAACCACTTTTCGAATTTTTTCGGTCGATCCTCAAACGGTGTATTCTTGTTATTTATTTATTTATTAAAAAGTAGCGAAGTAGCAAAATAATTTTAACGACACAAAAATCTTGATTACAATTGAGCAGACGCAGAGTTAAATAATAAATTAACCTAGAACAAATAAAAATTTAATATTCAATATCTGAATATTAAAAAAATGTGTACAGTTTTTTTGAATATTATAACATAAAAAATGTCCTAGCATAATGTCGGGGTTTTTTTTTTTTTCAAATCAAATCTACTATTTGGTTTCACTGCTGTAATAATTCTTCAAAGTTTTATTGTGTCTTTTTTTTTTTTTTTTTTGCATAAAACTCATAGTAATTTATGTTTGGGTTATTCATTGTAAAAACGGTGTATCTTCATATTTTTAAAATATGTATTTGTTTGCTAAATGGAATTATATTTAGTTACTTCTTTTAGATTAAGAGCGAAGATAAGCACATTTCAAAAGATAGCTATCCAGTGACTAATAGTAGCTGAACACTTATATTTCTTTCATGAGGAAATATTTAAGAATGGCTTTATATAATAAGGCACAGTAAAATCATTTACAAGGAGCTGCACCAGTTGTAAAATGAACTACATCTTTGTTAAATGAATTATCACAATAATTTCGGCTCTAACTGAACATAAGACTAACATTACATTTCAGAACAGAAAAATATTATGATTCAATCAATTTTCTTATCACTCCATTTCACATTTTTTTTATTTTATTTTTCCTCAAAATAATGTCTCGTTTTGTAAAATGTTGCTTCTACCTAGAATACGGGACTTTAGCCGTCCCGTATCAATGTTCCCCGGGACGCGGGACAGTTTCTCGAAAAACGGGACTGTCCCTTGAAATCCGGGACGTCTGGCAACCCTGTTCGCGCATGCGGCGTGAAAAATTATTTCCTTTTAACGTTCATATCTCATCGGATTTTTAATATTTTTATTTACCATTTTGGTATGTTCTTTCTCTTGTATTTTGTCATCTTTCCTGAAGTTTTGATAAGGTTTGATCAAAAACTCTGCGTGTTATGAGCAAAAACCCTTCAAATAAAATTGCCGTTTTTTAAAAAATGTTTCATATCTTCGGAAGTATAAGTGGTACGTTCATAAAAATTTGTACAGTAATTATACATAGTATGCTAATTAATTACTGAAATTTATAGCTTATTCCGATCTTTTTTCAAAGAGTTATGGTGAAAAAGCGGTTTTTCTTTCGACCCCCCTTCTTGTCGTCCCCCAAATGCATGGGTGATTTAATTTCAACGTGGAAATGTCCGTTGAAGTCTATATTTTGTATGACTAAAGTTAAAGAACAATTGATTGCTTATTTTGGGGTCTGAAGTGACAAAAGTCATGGGATAGCAATATGCAAATTTTCAGATGGCAGTAGCATCGCATAGAACAGGTATAAATGCGCAGTGCTTTTACAGAGCTTTCATTTCTGTTCAAGTTATTCATGTGAAGAGGTTTTAACGTGATGATGACCGCACGACGTGAATTAACAGACTTTGAACGCGGAATGTTAGTTGGAGCTAGACGCATGGGTCATGCCATTTCGGAAATCGTTAGAGAATTCAACATTCCCAGATCCACTGTGTCAAGAGTGTGCCGAGAGTATGAAATTTCAGGCATAACATCCCACCATGGACAGCGCAGTGGTCGACCGCCTGCACTTAAAGATCGAGACCGGCGACGTCTGCAAAGAGTCGTAAATTCTAACAGACAAGCAACACTGCGTCAAATCACCGTAGAAATCAATGTGGGACGTACAATGGACGTGTCTGCTAGAACTGTGCGGAGAAATTTGGATTTCTTGGGCTATTCCAGCAGAAGACCGACTCGAGTGCCTTTACTGACAGAACGACATCGCTTGCAGCGACTCTCGTGGGCACGTGAGCATATCGGTTGGTCCCTAGATGAATGGAAAACCGTGGCCTGGTCCGATGAGTCACGATTTCAGCTGGTAAGAGCCGATGGTAGGGTTCGAGTGTGGCGCAGACCCCACGAAGCCATGGACCCAAACTGTCAGCAAGGCACTGTTCAAGCTGGTGGTGGCTCCGTAATGGTGTGGGCTGTTTTTTCATGGCATGGACTTGGTCCTCTAGTGCGACTGGACCGAACATTGACTGGAAATGCTTATGTGCAGCTACTTGGAGATCACTTGCAGCCATTCATGGACTTCATGTACCCAAACAACGATGGGATTTTTATGGATGACAATGCGCCATGTCACCGGGCCACAACTGTTCGCAATTGGTTTGAAGAAAATTCTGGACAATTCCAACGAATGATTTGGCCACCTAGATCGCCCGACATGAATCCCATTGAGCATTTATGGGACACCATCGAGAGGTCTGTTCGTGCCCAAAATCCTGCCCCATCAACGCTTTCACAATTATGGACGTCTATCGAGACAGCATGGCTCAATATTCCTGCAGAAGACTTCCAACGACTTGTTGAGTCCATGCCATGTCGAGTTGTTGCACTTCACCGGGCAAAAGGAGGGCCGACACGATATTAAGAGGTATCCCATGACTTTTGTCACTTCAGTGTATATATATATATATATATATATATATATATAATGTACGTAAGTATGAGTAATTCCAACGAAAATGGTACATATCATGTTTCAAATTGTCGAGTTCGGTTTATCAAATTAAATTATTGCCGCCAACTAATCATTGTTTTAAAAATTATTCTCTATTTATTTGTGCATAATGTATAAATGGCTTGTATGTGAGTCATTCATGAAGGGGTTTTGAATATTTTGACCACTTTGTGTAACACAAACAGAGAGGAAAAATTGGGGTTTAAAAATATATTTCTAATCGTAAAGAAAAGTTAATTACAGAACAGATATAAAATAACTTAACATCCTAAAACTTAATGTCTGCAATTTTAAGAAAAATTTTTTTTTCACCATTAATGCAACTGTAACAGAGTGGACATCCAGCAGTTCAAATTAACTATCATCAGAAAAGAATTGGGCTCATCTTAGTTGCTGACTATATAGCTCAATGTCTAAGTAATCACAGAAGATATTCTAATTACTTTTTCTTAAAAAACTATCAGATTGAATGTAATTGTTCATTTTATTTCTGAAAGGCTGGTAACACAGTGGACAACTCAGAGCATAAAAAATCTAGGGACGAAGATAAATAAGTGTTTTCCCAAGATATTTTTTTACGTCTATAAAAATCAGCAGAAAGGGTATCAGAAGCTTTTTTTTTTTTCTGTGCTGTGCAGTGCAATTAATTTTGTTGTTGCATTTCATCTTAATCTTAAATTGCATTTTAAGTCCTAGCAACTTGAAGCTGGGATGTCATTTTTTCCTTCTTCTGACATTTTTTTTTTTTTTTTTTTTTGAGTCCTTTATAAATGCCTTATGCCCAAACAAGTAACACTTGATATCACACAATTAAATGGATAACAAATAAAAAAATACAATTAATTGGTGGTAAATATTAAAATTGATTATCAAAATTCTGAAGTATTGGGACTGATTTGGAGCCTTTTCGCTGAAATGACCCATGTATTATTATTATTATAAAAAATTATTCTAAAAATGTTCACTAAAAACATAAATTAATAAACTTATATTTTTGAAATAATTAGCTGAAAATATTATTTAAATTCCAAAAAATAAAGATTAACTTTCTTAAGATGTAAATTAACATCTTAAATACAGTCAAGTCTTGATAACTTGAAGTCCCAAGGGACCAGCTAAAATCTTAGAGTTATTGGTAGTTTGAGTTATAAGCAGTTCCTATCCTCTTTTCAAGAATTTTGGATTGAATGAAAACAAAAATAAAGGTATATTCGAGTTTATAATGCTTTAAGTCATTGAGACTTGATTGAATATTATTAAGGGTCATGTTCAACATGTTCCCGAGGATTTACAGAGCAGCGTGATAGACGTGAACAGATTTTAACAGCAGAAAAATATCTTTTCTGAAAGGAAATGATTAGAAAAAAAGAAAGAACGGAAAAAAACAAGATTCAAAGTTTCTTTACTCACATTTAAATTCTTTAAAAAAAAAAAAGAAGAGAAAAGTTAATTCTTTTGCCTCTATATAGAAGTTTGGTAAGACCTCATTTGGAGTATGCTGTTCAGTTTTGGTCTCCTTATCTGAAGAAAGATATTAATGTATTAGAAAGGGTACAGAGAAAGGCTACAAGGTTAGTAAACGGATTTTCTAATCTAGACTATGATTCCAGACTTAGAATGCTTAATATGTATAGTCTTGAGCAGAGGAGAACCAGAGGGGATATGATTCAGTTATTTAAATTTATTAAAATAAATGATGAAGCAGGGTTGGATTTTTGCACGGAAAGCAGGACAAGGGGTCATTGTTTTAAGCTGTTTAAACCTCAGGCTAACCTGGAAATTGGAAAAAATTACTACTTTAGCAGAGTAGTGGGAACTTGGAACAGTTTACCGTAAGAGGCGGTAAGGAGCAATGGAGTAGATAGCTTTAAGAGGGCCATTGATCTTCATTAGGGTCTTTAATTTGACTAGGACCAGACCAGTTGGGCCCAGAGCCTGCTGCTGGTCGTCGCATTTGTATTTGTATTGTATTTGTTTGAGTCAAACTAAGCTTGCAGAGAAATAAGAGTGATGTATACGAGTGCAAAGGGTTGAAAAGGCTAAAATATTTGACAATTAAATTGATATGACGGCTAAAATTTTCGGAAAAGCTAAACGTGGAAAAAAAAAAGTTTTGAAGAGATGGCACTTGACTCCCCCTGTTTTGAACTGTCCATTTTCATAAAGCGGTGATGGTGATACGCAAAGGAAAATTGAAGAACGAGATTCGCAGCGGTTGAATTGCTACTGAGCTTCAACATGTCACCTAATTTAAGAAATTAGCCAAAGAAATAAAACATTTTAATTTTGCACGGTCAAGACAGATGTCTCATTGGACTGGTCATGGTCTGCGTAGGTGGGTGGGTCTTTGTTTCACCTTTCCCAAAATTCATTGGTCAAGGACTGCAATGCCTCTTAATTTGAATTGAAAATTTGCAAAATTAGAGTTGCAATGAAGAATATAGTGATTATTATTTTTACTTTTACGCCAAATATAAATTTAATTACTGCTGAAAATTACATTCCTCCAACAATAAATAATCACATGGAAAAAATATATTTGAAATTATTTTTTTCTTTTAAATTCAACTGATTCTCAAAATTTTAAGTATTAGTCATTGAAATTTCGTACGTTATTCTTCACAATTGATAACAAAACAATAAACATCAACCAGCAAAGGATAAATAAAAAACACAATTTGTTCACTCAAGTTATTTACTGCGATTTATAATGACATAAGTTATAATGAAGCAAAATAAATCTTGCAGATAAATTTAGAAGGGTGAACTATTTCTCTTTTTTGACCTCATATGGTTAAAGTATTTTTCCCTTTTCTATACAATTCCTCATATTGCCGAAATGCCGCTGAACTCACAAATATGGTACACATCAATTTCTTCCTTCTCTACCTACCGTATTTTCCTGTACATAATCCGCGGATTATGTGTTAAAAAAGTTCAAAATTTTGAGGTGCGTATTATACGCTGCTGCGGATAATCTGATAAAAAAAATTTCAGCTGAAAAGTTTTAATTGAAGTTTTGAAAACACGTTTTATTTTATCAAATAATCAACAGAAGGCGCTGAAAGAATTTGGTCTCTGAAAAGCTAGCTCAACGCTCAATCCTCCTGGTCAACACCCTGCTCCTTGCATGTCATCCCCCCCCACCCTGCTCTTAGTGCCGAGCTAAGCAGGCGACTCTCATCGCGTTATTGTCCAATTACAGAGAGGCGCAAACAATACGTCACTCGCTCCGCTGAAAATGACGAAATAAACCGAAAAGCGAAAGAAAGAAATAGTTCTTAGCGAGGTGTCCGAATTTCGGGTGTAATTAGACTCTCCGCTTCAGAAATCAGATTAGTTTATGACATTCACGCATTTTTAAGCTTGTTTCTTTAACCATAATGTCCTGAAGTTGTAAAAATAATTTCACTTTTTGGAGCGTCGCTTCGTAGCGCGGAGAAATACATTCATTTGAATCGAAAGCGTCAGCCCACAAACAGGTTTCTCATCCGTTCTCCGTGACGTCATGGTCAAAGAACTTTGAATCATTTTAGTATTCTATTATTAAAAATTTTAAAAGTTTAATCCTTTCGATATGCAAATAAGAAAAAAAGCTATAACTATGTTTCGAATCTAATTACGAACGCCAAGAAGGCAGCCAGTTGCGTTTTAGGTTCCCTTGCAGTCGCAAGCCGCCGGGAGCGAAACAAAAGGCGCCAATGAAACGTCGTCTACTGCGGGACCCATCGATGACGTATGTGACACACCTCCGATAAGAAATGCGTCTCGGCTAATAAGACATGCGCGTTAATCAAGCGAATCATTAAAAAAAAAAAAAAAAGGTGCGGACTATACAGCGCTGCGGATTATACGACGCTTTTTTTTTTCGGGAGGGAAAAAAGGGCGCTGCGGATAATACGCCGCTGCGGATTATATACAGGAAAATACGGTATTTTAAGGAATGAACTCTTTTTCTCATTTGATTGACAGGTATCATCTCTTTCCAGTCTTATTAAAGCAGAGAAGTCATCTTTTTCCTTTGAATCAATTTAATTTTGGTTGAATCATCTCATTTCTTTTACAAAAGAGAAATTATTTTAAAAATATATCTAAATTCAACAATATTGAATTTAGGTTTTTCTTTAAACAAACAAGGAATAGTCGTCCATTTTGAAAGTTAATGTTGAATGCTCTGAAGACAAACATTTCTAATCCAATCTCAGGTACATAAAGATAGCACCTAGACGTCGTCAATTGAATAGAAAGAGAGAAAGGCTCAAAAACTGATGGTCAAAAATAACAAGAAAAATGTGAATTTAAAAATGAAGTATAAAAGAAAAACAAGAGAAAAAGCAATTCACAAATGTCACGTTTTATAGATTGTCTGAATAAATTTGTGGAAAATCTTATCTCAATATCTTCCTAGTTAAGTAGGAATCTTCATGCCTCAATATCAAGGGTTCCTACTCGACCCTCTCCGATTTTCATGAAAATTTTATTGGATGTCTTTTAAAAGCAGACCCCAGGACAAACTTAACAGGAAAAGATTACAATCACTTATAGAAAGTAGACTATATGCGTAATGAGGTATACTTTGAAATGAGCAATTTTTCTGAAAATATTTTTAGAAATAAACAATATCTATGTGGCTAACAACCACTTAACTTCAATAAGTTGCATGGTGAGATTAAAAAATCAGATTTTTATATCATATAGGGACCAGTAAATGAACATATAAGCAAATTTTAAATTTCAAAGATTCATAGCATTGGGAAAAATAGTAGCGTTTGGCCAAATGACAATCAAAACACTTAAGATGACGTAGTATTTTTTTAAAAAATTGGGAGAGTTTTTATGGTTCTGCATTAGGTTTTATGGGGGGTTAAAGTGAAAAAAAAGTGCCCAAACCCAAATTGAATGAGTACCCCTACCAGTGGACAAATTCAGTGTTTTCTAATCATTTTCCTTCTGTAAATGAGTAGAAAGAAGTTACTTCTGTTGATTCATCAGAAAAAAATGCTTCAAAACCATTTTTCATGAAAATACGAGGTGTTCATTCAATGGTTTGTCTACCCTATACTGGGTGGATATTGTCATTATGCTGCTCACAACAATCAATAGGTAATGCTATACTTTACCATTTAAATTTAAACTATATTCAGAAAACTTCAAAAATGTAAATTGAAAGTGCATAACAGACTAAAAGTTGAGGTTTTTATATTTTAATTTGTACAATACCTTGAACAGTAACTATTAAATTTACTTATGGCCCTATGTAATAATTTACTGTCATACCCACTGTCCTTTCACTGGCAATTAATTGCTCTTTTACCATATCTCACAGGAAACACCAGTTTAACTAAGTTGATTGACAAGGAGAAACTATAAACATCACATACTGCCCCTTCAATTGCAGCGAATGTGTAAAGACTAATAATGAATTCTTATTATAGTGAAATCCTGTTACATCAAATACCAATGTAAAGAAATATAAAGCTGTACTCCCCGAGATCTTTCCAACAAAAAAAAGTTTGTCCAAATCGGAATGTTCATTCAAAAGTTATTGGGGGGGGGGGGGACAGACCGACCGACCGACACACAAATTCCCCATCTCAATACCCTACTTTCAAATTTTTAATTTTCAATATTCATTTTACCTTTTTATTTCTTTTTGGCTTTTTTTTTTAACTTGGCGATATTTTTTGGACTTGGAGATATTTTTTAGATGCATTAAGCCACTTTTAATACTTTTTTCGTCTTTCTTTAATTTTTAATGGGAAAGTAGGCTAAAAATGGTGAACTCTTTCATATCTGGGGAAATTTTTCCATAAATTTTTTTAATGTAATTCTATTATTATTAGACCAAAGACCAATTATAAGTGTTATTTCAGTTATAATTGGTCTTTGAAAGCTAAATTAACAATTATATTTACTGAAAGGCTTCTAATTTGATTTATTTCTCATGGAAGTCAGAGCCTAGAAATGAGGGGCCCAACCCCGTTTGAGCCCCCAAACAAACCCACCCAGATTTTTTCGGGTGGGCCCACTTGAAAAAACCCAGTATGTCGGTAAAGTGGGATTTTTAAAATTTTTGGCAAATTGAAAACATTTCTTTCAAACACAAACTAAATATTATAACTATTTTGTTACCAAGTCCAGATATTGATATTGACCAATTTAGTTATGATATTTAGTGTGTTATAATATTTAATCTTGGTCAACATGTTTAGAAATTTCAATCTTACTTTCTGGGCAATTCATTAAGAATGGAAATTAAAACTGCACATGCATTTCACTTATGTTTTTAAATACTTAGGAGACCAAAAAACATTGACTCTGATCCTTAAAAAGAAAAATTATGAGTTGTCAAAGCAGCTGCAGATATTATTTTGTAAGACATAGGACCAGAGGTTTGCAATACTGAAGACTCTCATCAATCTGATAACTTCATAAGTGACGTTGATTCATTCATTCCTTATGAATTGAAACTGCTGATGGAATAAATCTTACTAAAGCACAAAAAGGGCGCTCTGTCGAAATGGAAAGAAACATGTATAGCTTTGTCCCACTCAGTTCTCGATGCAGCGATACCACAATTATTTATGTCCTCACTCCATCCTCATTGAATCAGTGGCTATCTGTACAGAAAATTTAATTCAAATATCTCATTGAGATTATTTTGCATCATTCATTTTTGGATCAGACTGCAGAAGATGATTCGTTCCAAGAGCTCTGAACCACCATAACAAGAAGAGGAGCAACTTGAGGACGGCAACGGCCTTCTACCTCCTATAGATCCTGAACCTGGAAAATCTGGGCCTTCAAAACGACTTTGAAGAAAATAAAAATATTTTGATAGCCTCTATTTATTTTAAGGTCTTAAGATTCTCCCTGTAATTTATATGTACGTACTAACATGAGCTTCTATTTTTGTGTACATATTATTACTTTATCGTCATTTATACATGTTTGTCTTAATTATTTGCTAATTAACGTCCTAATATTTAATCATTCACATTTATATGCAATTTTTGTATTTTTGTCAGTAACAATCAGCATAGAATGTATTATTTATGGGCTGCATTTCTATTCATATGCAAATATTGTTTTTTTTTTAATTTTTTTTTTAAATTATCAGAACAGAATATATTAATTGTGTGCTTTAAATGAATGTTTATAACATATATCTGAGTTACACAATGTTATCGTCTGTTATTGGTGTCTAATGAGGACTACTTTTGTCATACCAGTCTTGGTCAGGACCACCAAGCTCAAAGTTTGGTCCCTTGTCAGTTTGGTCACCGCCCCTCCTCCTCCATAATATTTATTAAACTTACACTACTCCAACTCCGAGCTGGGTCTCCTCTACTTTTGTCGGACCTGTGCACTTGGTTCGCTGTAGCATGGAGGGGGGGGGTCTCAAAAGAAAAATAGGGGGGCTAGAAACTAGATATGTTGATAAACTTTCTCAAACTGAAGGTTCTCGTTAAATTTTAATAACTAATGAGCCTTATTTTAGGAGTAAATGCTTATTTTTATCGGGGTAGAGGAAAATCATCTTCTTCAAAGAGCTACAGCGAGCTTACTATTTGTGCTACAAAAATGTTGTAATGACCCAAGTTGTAGGAAATTGTATCTTCTTTAAACTATGTATTTAAGAATTTTTGTTAAGTTTAACCATTTCTGAGAAAAGCACAAAAAGTGGCAAAATATTGTGGTTTTTCGACCCCCAAAAGTTCATCCGGGGTCTTTCATGTTGGATAACTTGCTTTGTCTTTGTTGACACCAATATATACAAGTTAAACAAATAAAATATTCTTGCCCATTTTTTGAAAGGTAAACTGTATCTATTGACTGGACTAATAGAAGTTTGGCAAGACCTCATTTGGAATAGTATAGATAATTAGCCATTGATCTTCATTGGGATCTATAAATTGACCAGGGCTAACCTAGCTGGACCCAAAGCCTTTGCTGGTTGTCACATTTGTTTTTGTATTATTTATCTACATATTTTCACACTTTTTGTGCATATATTTATGTATTATTTTTTTTACAGGTATGGCTGAAGTGATTGCTATTGGTTTTGTAGAAAATGAAGATAAGGATTCATTGGATTGGTTAATAAATACATTTAAACGCAACAATGAAAATTGGCACAGGACGCAACTTGTCATGACTGACAAAGTGCATGTTGAAACAGGCCTTTTTAAAGACAGTATTCCTCAGGCTGCTGTTTCTATCTGTAGATACAGTACCTTGCAAATATTCCATCAAGAAGTAAATTATTTGAAAATTCATGGAAGCATTCTTGAAGCATGTGAAAGATTTTTTTTAAAAACTGAAATTCTTCATTTTTACTTTTAGGTTACTTCTTCAAAAATAACTTCAAAACACAGATTAACTGCACAAGCAAAACAGTTGATGCGTGCTTTGTGTGATTCAACTAATGAAAAGATCTACATGGATAAATACCGTGAGTTTCTGTCATTGCCAAGTGAACTGAAGAAATACTATGATAAAAATTGGCATCCTATTTATAAGGTATAGTGTTGATTTTTATTTTCAAAGTACTTACAAATGTTATGAATTAAAAAGGCCCAAGTTTGTTGATTTTCACTTTAATTGAATTGAACTTAAATTAAAAGCAATTTTAATTTTAATTTTTATTTTTTTTTATGTAAAACAACTCCAATGAGTATGCCCTTTTTGTAAATTTTTATGCCACCTTTTTTTAGTCGTACAATTTTTTATATTTCTTTTTATTTTTACCACTGCCACAAAAGACTCTACTTGTGTGTGAGAGTCAAGAAAATTACGCTTGCTTTTTGTTTGGTGTGGCATTTATGGTTGTTGACTTATTCAAAAGATGAGATTCTTTGGTCTAGCTCTTTTTTTTAATTTTATTTTTAATAACTCATTTACTTCAGGGTCCCTTGTACCTACCACGTGATTTAACCCATTGGTACCGACACCTGAAGAGCGCTCTGTTTTTATATAAAAACCAGGAACCGAGCAATCCCTGGTCCAGCACCCCCATAAGCATTGATTTGGAAGGGAACTTGGAGGACTATGTGACTGCGAACTAGGGTTGGGCATTTTGCCAGCAAAATGCCATTTTTGCTGAGACTGGCAAAAACTGGAAAAAACCAGCAAAAATGGAAAAAACTGGCAAAAACTAGGAATAAATGACTGGATATCAAAAAAAAAAACTAAAATGCAATATAATTTTGTACATGACATAATTGAGAGTTAAATCAGAGTTAAATCTTGAAATAGATTGGAGAAAATATCTCAAAACTTGTTTTTGCATAAAAATTTGGAAAAACAAAAATCTATTCCAATGTAGGAAATTCAATATAATTTGATGAGAATCTCCTGTTTTATGAAATTATTTTCATGTTTAGTTACCATATCAGGGCTCCCGCCGGGTGCTCACAAAACTGGGTCCCGAGGACCCACCATTTTTGAAAAAGTGGGTCCATTTTGAAAATAGTGGGTCCCGCACTCTGCAAAAAAAAAAAAAAAAAGAAAGAAAAAGGAAAAACTTAGCAATTAAATGAATGTGAAGTAATAATTTTTAATCGATAGTCAAAATTGTTGTAAAATGTAAAGATTTGTTCTTGAAATATTTATTATCGTACGCTATCTAATTGCTTTTTGACAATGGGTGAATTAAGACAGAGGCTCAAACGTAGTGCGGTGCAAATGACGATGGCGACTGCCTTCATTGTCTGTAATGTTATTTATTTTACATAACCTGAATATGTAGTGTTGTTTATTTTACGAAGCCTTTATCGCAAAAAAGGAGATTCAGGCTACGTAAAATAAACAACATAACAGATTCAGACTATAAAATAAACAACTTTACGGACAACAAAGTCGTCATAGGTCGCGTTGGGGAAAAAAAGCATCTTGCTAATCTGCGCCACCTTAATTTTACCCTTTTTTAACTGATAAATCTGTCCCGCGGGACGAATTTTAGCGCGTCTCGCAGGACGCGTTAAGTTTCGAATATCGGGTCCATTTCCTGAAATCCGCGTATTTTACGCGCTATAGCGCGTCAACGGGACCCCTGCCATATCAATAGTTTAGTACAAGCTAAACTATTTTTTTGATCTTGTAATTACAGAGCAGACATTTAAGCCTCGGAACAATAGTAAGGTTACCAGGCCTGTCTATTAGAGGGGTCAGGAAGGGCGCAAGTGCCCCTCCCCCAGACTTAGTGAAATGTATACATTTACAAACAAATGGTTTAGGTTTTGATTGCTTTTTGATGCAATTTGCATTGAGGTTACACCCTGTGACTCCCCCCCCCCCCAAAAAAAAATTCTAAATGACAGACCTAAAGGTAGCCCACTGTTGTTCTTAAGCAATGATATAATACATTCTTCATGCACCTCGTTTCTCTATACATTTATATTGTTATGATAGCAGAGCAAATCTGACGTAACTTCCCTGTTAAAAATTGATTAAAAATTAAGAGTTTGTTCTTATCACTAGTATAGCCAGCAGCCACCTTCTATGGGGTCATAATAGTCTTCACATGAATGTAAAATATAATACTACCACTGGAAAACTTTTAAACCAAATTCAGTGACTTATTTCATTGTTGTTTACACTAACTCGAATTCTACATTTATAGCATTTACTGAAAACGCCTTTTACTAAGAGAATAGATTCAATGATGCACTTGAATATTCATAAGTTCAACCTTTTTACTGTTATGCCCCAGATTATCTTAGGCATATCACTGATGTTCCCAAACGTCATGCCCAAAAATTACCTGGGGTAATTTTTTGTTGAGTGCATCGTACTGTTATACCCAAATATATCTTGGGAGAAGACAAAAAATTATCCTGATTAATACTCGGGTGTGACATTTGGGAGCATCCGTGCTGTGCCCGAGATAATCTCGGGCATAACAATTAAAAAGTTATGAAATATTATTTAAAAGCTAGTATACAGGGTGTCCACTCCTATCGTGGACCAATAGCTAATTTCTTAACCGTTAGAGATAAGCATATAGTTTATTTAGGAAAAAATCTCTAAATTACGAAAGGAATTTTGGGTCTATTCAATGTTTTTCAAAAAATCAAATTTTGAAAGAGTTACGAAATTTAGATTTTTATACAGCCCCCCAGTCCTATCAATCATATTTAGTAAAACATTCTTGACACTGTAACGTTTAAAACTAAAAAAAAATCACTGTTCTACCACAAAAATTGACCGAGTTATGACGTTTTGAAAAATCAAGATTTTGCATTATTTCATGACGTCATCCAGAGATCGCTTAAGGGACCGTATGCGAAATCCTTCAAAATCTTGATTTTTCAAAACGTCATAACTTGGTCAATTTTTGTGGTAGAACAGTGATTTTTTTTTAGTTTGAAACGTTACAGTGTCAAGAATGTTTTACTAAATATGATTGATAGGACTGGGGGGCTGTATAAAAATTTAAATTTCATAACTCTTTCAAAATTTGATTTTTTGAAAAACATTGAATATACCCAAAATTCCTTTCATAAATTGGAGATTTTTTCCTAAATGAACTATATGCTTATCTCTAACGGTTAAGAAATTAGCTATTGGTCCACGATAGGAGTGGACACCCTGTATATTTTTGTAAATAGAATTAACTATTTTTGCCACTTTGGCAAAAAGGTATTTTTACCGAGACGGTTTTTATTGGTTTTTTCCATGGTTTTTTCCGCCTTGGGCAAAAATATGCCAACCCTACTATGAACATATACAGGGTGCTCCAAGTTAACCTGCTGGACCTCTATTTCCTCAACCGTTCGTCCTAGATGCATACTTCTATTTGCAAAATTGCTCAAAATGAGGAGGAGAGTTAAGATACGGAAAGTTTGAAGCGAAAAAAATAATTGGTTAAGAAATAAAAAATTTAACTTTTTATAGGGGCTCCGGGGCCCCAAACTTATATTTAGGGAAAGAATCTCCATTGAAAAATAATATTAATACAAAAAAATGACATTTGTGCGATCAAAATCCATGGAGAAATGAAATATGAAACTTTATGACTTATACCACTTTACACTAGCGTTTTATAAAGTGATTTTGGGGGCCATATACATGCGAAATTCCCACCATTTAGAGTTCTTTAATAACAAAATATTCTTTTTTTTTTTCTTAAAATATATTTAAATGTAAAAGTTATTTAACATGGGAATTAAAATATGAAAAAAATTGTATAAGAAAGAATGAAAATGTCTTGCTGAATTCGCGAAGATGTAAATTTACTGACTATATAGTGATTGCTTGAAATAACGTAGGCCCTTCACTGCAGAATAAAATTGGCTTAACTAGATGCATTTCGTTAAAGCTTGAAGTTACGATGTACACTACGGAACAGTATGTAGAAATGGTGTTGCTTTACGGACAATGTAATCGCAATGGGACTGAAGCTGCTAGACAATACGCAATCAAATTTCCAAATGATACTAAACCATCGACACGTACGGTTTTAGATGTAAAGCGTTTACGAGAAACGGGTAGCGTGGCAAAACGCAATAGATCCAGCAATTCGAAAATATTAATCACAGACGAAGAGATTTTGGGATATGCTTTTGCCTATCCGCAGTCAAGTCTTACAGACATTAGCAAAGCAAGTGCTTGCTCAAGAACACACGTATGGAGAGTTTTAAATGCACATGGTGCTTATCCTTATTGACCACAATTGGTGCAAGCATTTTTGCCTGGAGACTATGATAGACGGTTCGATTTTAGCAATTTTATAATGAACAAATTAGAAACGGATCTGTCATTTTTGGATAACATTGTATGGACAGACGAATGTACGTTTCAAGAACTGCTGTTGTCAATAGCCAAAATATTCGTTTCTCGGCTATGCAGAATCCGCACATCCAACGATCCAGTAAGCAACAGGTGCGATGGTCTGTTAATGTTTGGTATGGCATTTGGAAAGGAACTTAAGTGGGACCCTTCTTTTTTTATGGCACATTAACCGCTGAAAAGTGTAACGATATATTACGTGGATATTTATATGACTTTCTAGATAATCATGTTTTGCTCGCAGATCTTAGTAAAATTTGGTTTCAGCATGACGGGCCACCGGCCCATGAACCAGCAACTACCAGAGATTTCTACGTAGTATGTTTAATAATAATATCATTGGATATGGAGGTCTTTTGGAATGGTCCTCTTTGGTTTTTTAAAAAGTATAGTCTACGAGGTAGATTCATTGAGAAAAATCGATTTGCAGAACCGCATTTTATGCTCAGCGAAATGTGTCACTCCAGTAATGCTTTAAAACGTACAATCAGAATTCTTATCACGCATTCAACTATGCATTTTAGTAGAAGGAAAACAGTTTGAGCAGCTATTATAATCGATTAAAACAAATAATATTCATTTGTAGCACATTGTTTTCGCAGATTTTGTTTTTATTTTGATTTTGATTTGCAAGAAAGCACTATAAAATTTCTGTGTTTAATTTTGTATATTATTTCTTAGATTTCACATATTTCGTGTGTTTAATATCTTTGTATAAAACTGTATAATAATTTACCTTGTCTTGTTATGTTTTGTAGTCTTGTAGCATCTGTATTTATTTTTGAATGCAATAAGAAGCGAATGTTTTCTGACATGGACGAAACAAATTTCATTATCGTACCTAATCTAAAAGCTCGTTATTCCTCTGGCAGGGCGAAAATTTTCTTTTGTCAATTTGTTTACGGGCCCTGCGCATCTAAAACTCGAATATCTCCGCAAATTTTGATCACACAAATGTCTTTTTTTTTGTGTAAGGATTATTTTTCAATGGAGATTCTTTCCCTAAACATAAGTTTGGGGACCCGGAGTCCCTATAAAAAGTTAGATTTCGTATTTTTTGACTGAATTATTTTTTTTGCTTCAAACTTTCAAGATTTTAACTCTCTGCCTCATTTCGAGCAAATTTGCAATTGGAAGTATGCATCTAGGACGAACGGTTGAGGAAATAGAGGCCATGAAGGTTGACTTGGAACACCCTGTATAACTTGCCTAAGTCACCATTAGTGACCATGTTAGATCTTCGACAGGTCAGGATCAAACCCGGGACCCTCCAATTACTAGTCCACTGCCTTACCAATCTGGCCATCACAACCTCATTAAGCACTTAAAACGTTTACTTTACTCTCCCGATCAGGAGCGCCCCAATGGGAGGTCACTGTGACCTCCCAATAACTTCCGTATTCGGCATATTTTGCTGACAGTTGGGCAATTTGAAGACAATATTACAACATGGAGATTATTTGTTCTTTTTCGTTTTAGAATTATTTTTAAAAGATGCCTAATGTTTTCTCTCACTAAATGTTGTGCATGTACAACATGTGTGCATGCTTGTATTATATTGTTCGGTAAAATTGGAACTTCATTCGGCAAATTGATAATTTTGCCCCTCCCAAAAGTTTTAGTTTGGGGCGCCCCCTATCCCCCACCAGTCTTTTTTCCCCCTTTAGCAGCTGATTGTTTTATTTTTTATTTTATTTAAAAAGTTTTCCATTCAAATATTTTTTATCACATTTAAATCAGATTTTTTAAAGCGATTAAAAATATTAGCTGTTGATCAATTTGAATGTATAAACAAAAAGTTAATGTAGTTACAATTTCTAAAAACCAAAAACATCTCATTTTGTAACGACCTACTTCCCATGTAGGGATTCAATGGCAATGAAAAAGCAGATTGGTTGAATAAGAGGTCGAACTCTGCAATATTGAAACACCAGACTTGTACCTCCAGATCCTCTTAAAAGATATGTTTTTGACAAATTTATAAATGCTCTCAAGTTAGATCAAGCTGTAAAGTCAATATGTAAATCATAGGCCAATATCTATTAAAATGTGCTGCCATGGACCTCTTAATGAAATCTCTGCCAAAATTTATGCTCAAGACTGGCCACAACTACTTGGCATAACATCTCAATGAAATATGTAACTCTCAAATGTCTGCTAAATCTGCAAAATGGGTACCATGAATGCTTTATGCTTAAGTGCCCAGGCTTAGAGAGTTAGTTAAATCCCCAAATGATATTGCACTCTAATGAAATCTTATTGATTGAACTCAACTCCCTCCTCCTTTCTTGTTTGTTCGTTCCTGTATCATATTTATTTTCTCACTTTGTTGTGTTTTTGCTCCTTCCTACATATTGGGCTATCAGATTTGTGTGGATTGAATTCATAGAAGTCATTTGTCATGATAAAAGCAGCAACAATGCCTAAAAATCATTTCTTTCAGGTCAAAGTGTTTTTTTTTTTTCCTTAATGATGAACAAACATGAACCAATTTCAATGAACGCATTAGTTCAAATTAAATTTAATGCTGAAAGAGCAGTGTTGCTCACTATGCATCGTTCTTGTTTCTTTCATTTCAAGTGACTCCGGCTTCTCTTAATTAGTTAGAATCAATGTCATCTGCAATTTCAAAAAAAGAATTTTGAAAAATTGACAAACAGCTATAGTATCTGTAGAAAAAGAAATCGAATATCTTTAAACGAGCAATTCTTATATATATATATTTTGGATCTCGAAAACTGCTCTAACGATTTTGATAAAGTTTTGATTAGCGTAAATTAAAATTTTTATGGTATTTGGCAAATGAGTTTTGGCAATGTTAGAATTGTTCTTGTTTTTGAAATGTTAAAGAGATCAATCAAATTAGAGCCGCTGTATAGACAGACCGACGCATCAAGCTTGAGTTAGATCACTTTGGATCCATTCATTAACTTTTACTTTCAATTTTTCACGGTTGCCGTGCTAGGGTTACCAGAGTTAAGTTTCGGGCATTGCCAAGCTTTGCCAAATGCACGTGTCACTGATCATTGCTCATGGTAAAAATTACCAAAACGCGATACTTGCCAGAAAAGACAACCATTCATCAAGCCGCTGAAAAAACATCACACGGGCTGGATCCAAAGTGGTGAAACAATCTTGATGCGTTGGCTCGTCTATATAGGGGGCCAAAGATCAAATTAAAATTACAGGGGTGATTGTGTTCCGGTAATTTACTGGATTTCTGGTATTTTCATGATCGATTCTGGTATTGTCATGTTCGAAAATACCGGAAATAAAATATTTTTACTTATGCTTTTATCTTCCCACCTCCGGATTTTTTTTTCTTTTCGAATTTTCGATGATTATACCGATAATTATTAATAATATTCATCAAATAGAACTGTTAAGATGAAAATTCTAATTCTTTTTACCTTACTAAATTATTTTATTTGCATCTGATATGAGAATAAAATTTTTCTTGCGTTTGAACTTTTGATGTTTTTTACCCTTAGTTAGGAGACAAATAAATGAAATGCAACAAAATCTAACAAATGCAACTTTTATTACTTCATAAATGCTTTCACACAACAAACAGTAATTGTGTTAGAATTTTGCTTTCTCTTAAAATATTTTTTGGGAGATAATTTCTCATCACCAGCTCAAAAGTAACTTTATTGCTCATTTACAATTTAATTAAATGCATGTATAATATTTTGACTAAAAACTATTTGAACATATGAAATGTGTTAGTTTATGAAAGGAAATTAATTATTATGTATGTATAATTATAAATTTAGGTGTGCTTGAGTAATAGGGGCCTTGGTTTAAAAAAAACCCTCTCCCTCCCCCCCCCTCCCCCCACTTTAAAACGTTCAGGTATTTTTTTATGAATCAACCCTGAAGTTATGGTATGATTTTATTCTGTGCATTGTTTAAATAAGGTTGTGATGATGATGTCTTGTCTAAATAAGGCTGTGTTTTTTTAAATAAATTACGGCTGTTTTAAATGCGTAATTACAACCAAGGGCATAAAAATGCTTTTCAAGTTTATCTAAATAAGTACTTAAAACTTTTGAAAAAAATACGATTTTAAAAACCTCTTTTAACCGAGCAGGGCTCAGTCGCCAGGTACTAAATGTAATTGAAAGAGTCACGAAAGCTAATCTATAAATCAACAAGTCCATGCATTTTGGTATTGAATTAGAGGATAATTTCTTTTATTATTGCAAAAGTTTAAAGATTCAGAAAAATGTAACTGTGGAAAACTAAAGAAGTCTATCTTTCAAATCAAAAGCGTTCATTAAATGTTCATGCTGATGCATGTTCTTAGTGTAAAATATTATTGTGAATAGTTATTCTTTTACAACTATATTAGTGACAAATTACATTCAAGTTTGACTTTATTCAGTTTCAGCTCATAAAAAGCCATAGTACTAGACTTCAAAAAGTATTTTGCTTTGAAATACTGAAATTTTCTATACACACATTAATATCTACTTAGATCAGCTAGTGGCACAGCCAGAGAAAATTTTTGGGAGGGGTTTTTAAAAATCCAAGAATATTTTGCTTTTTTTCTCATTCTTTTCTAATGCCAAAAATATTATTTAATATATTTGAACAAGCAGTTTTTATGGCGTGGTAATTATTCATTATATCACCTGCTTAAAAATGAGTAATAATTTGTATTAATGTAAAGACTTTAAAATAAAAAAAGGAGTGGGAACACACATTACCTTTATTTTGAACTTATATCCTATTTGCATGGTTTTTTTTGCGACATTATTCAAAACCTCCTCTTAAAATAAATCAAGTTCTTAATGAATGTACTAAAAGCTGGGTCATTTCATCATTCTTCTGAAATCGCTATATAGACGTTATAGATCAACGGGAAGAATGTCAAGCCTTAGAGAATTTTTTTTTCAAAATGCAAATAGCTATTTAAAACTCTGACAAAAGACATGTGTATCAAAATTAAAAATATCAGTAAGGTCACCTTGTCAAAAGGAGGCTGATAAGGGTTTAGATCTCTCGATGAAAATTGGGAAGGAATCGTCCAAAAATCGTCTTCTCCCTTTCTGGACGATTGGAAATGAGAACTGCGTATGAGTTTTACATTTATTATTTAGTTTAAATACTTAAAAGACAAAAATAACCAATTATTTCAAACAATTTTTTCTTCTTATTTTTTTTCCTATTGTTGAGAAAACCCTTTTATAAGAGAATGTCTTTTCTATCAGCTGCTTAACCCTCTCGGCACCCTGGACCTCATATGAGGCTCCTACTTTTGAACTCAATTTTGGAAGAAGTAAACACTTAAAATGATTTTTTTTTCCGTCAGTGACTCCACCTATTCATGTAGATCACATAGGAGGCTCCTAAGTGAAAAAAAATCATTTTAAGTGTTTACTTCTTCCAAAATTGAATTCAAAAGTAGGAGCCTCATATGAGGTCCAGGGTGCCGAGAGGGTTAAAACAAGGTTGTGAAATGAAAAGTAGCTTTACGAAAAGCTCATGAAATTTGCCAAAAGTAGCCAATCTGTGTGATACCTGTAACTTATTTCTTCAATTGTAACCATTGATACCAAAATATTTATATCACATTCATATATTTTTATGTTAAACATTTATTCTGTGTATTGATAATTACTACATTTAATACTGTAAAAATTTTTATTTTCAACTTCTTGCTTCAAACAATTTAAAAAATTCTTGGTACTGTTCATGTTTATGGTTTATGCATCCCTTTTATCTTAAAGGGTTATCATAAGTTGAGAGAACTAACAGTAAAAAATATATTACTGTATAGTATATTTTCAGATTACAAGGAGCACTGAATTTAAAATAATGTTCACAAAATTTTTTTCTGAATAGAAGTAAATATTTCTGTCTTAAATAGCCATGTTTTAGAAAAAAAAAAAAAAAAAACCCTTATTTGAAATTCATATTTTCTTCCCTTTAATTTTATCCTTTTTGCCATATATTTGAGTAAAAAATAAATGCATGATTTAATATTATACGTATTATATGTAGCTCAACGCAGGAGCACCCCAAACTTAACTTTTTGGGAAACCGAAATATTCAGTTTAATGAATGAAGCTCCAAATTTTACTGAGTGATAAAACATGAGTGAACATATATTTGCATCTAATCAAAAAGCCATTATGCATTTTTAAAAATTCAGTTCTATAATGCTCTTTCCAAATTTTTTCTCTGAGTTAAAAGAAAAATTAAGTGTAGTGTAGCTTTTGGAAGATTCTGGATATTTTTTAGTTTTCCAGGTGACCTGGCTCTTGGAATTTGTCGAACCCTGCTCATATAAACAAAAACAAAACTCTAAAACATCAAGACAAATTAAGTGGAATGATTTTGTCCCATCTTTTAATTTTCTGTACTAGTAATACAAAAACTAAATACAGTCGAACCTCGCTAAACCGCTAACCTAATTGATGGCTCGAAAGTTGGCAAAATTCGAGGGTGGAGGTATAACAAGGTTTCACTAATTAACTATAAATGTGTGGATAGTTTTTTTAATTGTATCTAAAAGCAGGTGTATTCCTTTCAAAGGAGCTTTGAATAATAATAGCAAATGGATGCTAAGGGTCCTTTATCTCTAAAAGTCTCTTGTCGCTTCCATTAGCATTTGTACAGTGAATAGCTGTCATCCTCATTTTCTTCTTTTTTGAACCTTTTTCGGCTTTAGTTGAAATAGCTTTAGAGGGCATCATGGCAAAAAATAAACCCAATTCGTCCATGTTGTACACGTCTTTCAAGTCATATTCTGAGATTATTTTAGACAACTTTATTTTTACTGCATCAACTTTCGAGGTGTCGACTGCTGCAGTTTCACCATGTCAAGTTTGCAAACACAGACCATTCCTCTTTTTAAATCCATCGAGCCAACCGTTACTGTAGCAAAAGTTCTGAACATCCAGCTCTTTAGCAAATGCACCCACAGCTTGATCATATAGCATCCTAAGACTGCAGTTTCACCCTTATTATGGGCTCCTCAGTTAGGAATAGCCAATGATCGAGCCGGAGGCAAAAATCCTCTTATTGTAGCTAAGATAGCCAACAAACTGGTAGATAAAATGAATTTATCTTACCAGCTATCTTAGCTACAATAAGAGGATTTTTGCCACTGCAGTCTTAGGATGCTATATGATCGAGCTGTGGGTGCATTTGCTACAGTTCTGCCTCAGCCCTGGCTTACGAGCGGTAACTCATTGCACATCCAGCTCTTTACCGAAATTTTTGCTTGTTCTTTTATAACTTCGTCAGTAACATCACCATGATTTTCATTAACTTAGATGATCCACATCGGTAGAGCATTTTCCAAATTTTCATGCTTCGCTGTTTTCATTTTCTTGACACTGTGCAAGGATTTCTCTAATCTTAACCATTTTTGTTTTTCCTGGAGGATTTCTCTGACAGTCCTTCAACTCGCTTTTTTCCCCAGAATGTCCCAGAAGTGATTAGCAATAAATTGCTGGTTTGTGGCTTGATTTTTATCCTTAAACTCACAAATTAAAATTTTTCGTGCACGCTTAGTATAGTGCTCGACATTTTTTCTGAACGAAGTAAGACAACCGGACGCCATAATATTCTGAGCGAATATCTACACCGGTCGTTGGTTGAAATCCGAATAAATAGTAGTTACAGGTTACGGCTGCCCCACCCCCCGCCCCTGACTAGACCAGAGAAGGGGTGAAGAATGAATGCTTTTACGGCTGTGGAGGAAAGTAAAAAAGGGTGAAAATAAGGTAGAAGAGTGATAAAGAAATCCTGAAAATGTTGGAAACAATGCTCCTTGGGGAACTAAGCTTGGCTGGGAGTTTATTAAAGGGTCAGTTGCTGTCAGAAAGTTGAAGTGCAGTTGAATAAAGAAAAAGATAAGGCCTGATGACTAATCTAGGTACAATTGAAGGAGACATTAGAGATTAGGTACAAGTGACATATTAATTTTTTCTCTATGGCTTGTGGTCGATCACCCCAGTGAATTTGCTTATCTGTCACCTTAAATTCTACTTCTAATTGTCTGACATTCTTTCAGGGTGGCGGTTTAAACAGTTATTTTATCATGCTGAGGAGGCAGTTTCCATTGAAAATCATTGGCGGTTGGCGGAAATTGAGGTGGCGGTTTAATGAGTTAATTTGTATTACATTCCTATACTGAACTTTTTTTCCCTCCGTTTTTCTTGCTGAAGTGCGAGGGTGGAGGTTTTTCGGGGGGCGGTTTAACAAGGTTCGACTGTGTGAATTGTTTAATGATTAATGTAAATTCACCAGAGAAATTAATAATATTTTTCATACTTGATAACTCTGTAGAAAAGAGAGAAAGAAAAGAAGACAATTACAAAAACAAATGCTAGTACACCTGTCCTCTAATACACTTATTTGCGGTGTTTCTTTCAGACATTTTGCTCCGGGAGGGCACTTGGAGAAACCGGAGGGGAAGGATCATGAGTAGCCTAAAATTGCATTTCGGGGACTTTTTTCGACAAATTCCCCCCCCCCCCCATTTGAGCCCTAGAATTGCACCCCCCTCCCCCTTTTCGAGAAAAACCTCCTACAAAACCAGAAGCTAGATCCAGAGTTGCCAAGGGAGTGGATGCGGACTACATCTCTCTCCCATCCGTAATAAATTTAAAACTACCTTCTCTCAATAAAAACTTTAACATTTTAAAATATCAATTTGTAAATTTGCCTTAATAATTAGCTTGACCCTTCATTAAATAAATCCCCAAATACTCCCTGGGGAGGGCATAGGCGGATTTACAGGGTTGCCAAGGGGTGCTCCGCACCCCCAAAATTTTGCTTGAATTTTGATAAAATAAATTAAGTATATTTCATCATTAAACAGTTTGGAACAGGAGTTACATTTTTTCCTAGCTACAATGCAAGTTGATTTACTTGAAAGAAAACCCCAAAATGCAATATATTTAGTTCAGAAGCTCCCAGTCCAGACTCCCCCCCCCCCCTCACGTGCGCCAAAAAAAAAAAGCTTGATTTGATAACTTTATTTTTTTTTCTTAATATGTTTTTGCACTCTATTATCCCTGCCTTCTCATAGTTTATTGATTCACTAGCTGATGTGCCCGGCATTGCACAGATTTAAATGCAACATGCCAAATCCAAGAAAATAAATATATGAAGCCCAGTAGAATCATATTTCTCAAAGCTATTTTTTGTGACCGTGCTGTAGATTAACTGGGTGTGAAGGAGAACGTGAAATCAAACTTAAATGCTTTATTTATTTTATCTGTATTATGATTTTTCAACAAATCACTTTCTATTTTCTAACTGTTGCCTAAATCAATTCTCTTTTGATTTCACCCGGTATCGATTATTGGCATAGATGAATATAAAAATCCTAAGAAAGCAATAAATTTCATTCTTACTCCAGCGAAGCCTTGGTTCAAAATTTTCATCATGATTGCTATTAATATTGTTGTTGCGAGGTAACCAAATTTTGCAACAATGGGTTGAAAATTTAATCCTTTAATTGGGAAATTACATGAAATTTACTATTTTCCATAATAACTTTTTTAAACTAAGTATTTTAGAAATGAATTTTAGCTTATCCTGCTCCCTGTTACTGTAGCTATCAACGGTGAAAAAATGGTTAAAATCGGTCCAGTATAGTTTGGAAGATTACCCCGGACATACATACAAAAAGTAGTCATTTATGTATATAGATTGTTATGTATGTTTCTTAGAGCTCTTGTCTAGTTTCAGTGGCTCGCCCGGGATATTTTCCCCGGGAGGGGCTAGAAATTATAAGAATCTTAATACGTGAAGTGAGAGGCAAAATCGGAGAAATTTCAAGTTTTACTCGTCCTAGTTCTATATAGATTCTATATTTATTTACTTTTTTTTGTTAAATTTAATTTTTGAGAAGCTTCATTACAGAGTTTAAACATGAATTATAGTATGCTGGTTTATAAAATTTCAGGGAAGAAATGAGTACTATTTCCAAGGATGAAATAGTTTTATTCTCTACTTATCAATGCTTCCTTTCTCTTTATATATGTATCTAAAAAATTAGTTTAAATTTGCAAAATGCTAAAAACACACGGCTATCTAATGCTTCCTTCTGCTTAAATTAATGAAAAAATAAAAAAATACATCGAACAATGAAAACTGCAACAAATATTATTCTTTAAAAAAAGGAAAAAGGTTACCATAGTGGTGGATAAGTTTCTTGGAAGATTTTTGTAGCAGCTGTATTTTCGGAGTAGTAATTTTCAATCATTACGGATTACGTAAAATTTCCAAAATTAAATTCAACTCAATTTAACTCGATTAAAAAATTAACTTCAATTTGGTTCAAATATCAATTAAAATTGTGGGTACATACGTATACGAGAAATATTTTATTCCCTTTTAATTTACTTTCGTTTTGAATTAAAATATTGTTATTCGTTCTTCAGGTTATACTATTTTTATGTTTCAGCAGGATAGCACTGCGGACCCCCTGGCATGAGCTTGGGGGGCCACGAACAACACTTTGGGGTTTGGGATACTCTAATGTAGTTTTTTGTGGGACCCCAGTGTGTCACCTCACATTACCAGTGCGAAAGAAATACCACTGTACTACGCATTAAAAATGAAAGTATTTTTATTCATTTGAAAAGAAAAATTATACGAACATCAAATAATTTCGTTTCTTAAATTATAACTTTATTCTTGGTTATTGGGTATTTATAGATGTATCATCAAAATTTATTTTTCTTTGAAACAACCTTGGCTAATAAAGTTAAGAAAACATGGCGGTTCTTTATCAAAAATCACATAAACTGGTTCAAATTCTTGCACGTCATTCCAGTAAACAATGCGATAAAATCTGCTCTCACATTAGCTGAAAACAAACATTTTTAAGGTAAATTTTCAAAACTTGCAAAGGAGGGCCCTTGGATTTCGATTCGTCCTAAAGAATACTCCCGGAAACGCCAGTTTATTGCACCCCCAGAATTCACAGCCTAAATCCGCCAATGGGGGAGGGGCGATGTATGTTTTAAAAACTTGTTTGTTTTCCAGTGTTTCTGAGAATAATTTCCTTATTCCGTTCCCATAAAAGGGAAATAGATAGAAAAACCGAGTCCATTATGATATAATTCATAATGAAACAAGGCTGTCGTCTATCGTTAGGTCAAATTGGCTTGACAAGAGTGGAGTGGAATATGAGGTTTTGGTGACCCTCATTTTTTTTAACACATAGTTGTATAGATCTTTGTTGGGAAATAGAGAGTGGATCCAGCTTTTAAAATTAGAAAACGATTCTTACTAAAATGAGTGAAAAGCACGCATAGGATGGATTATGGTTTCAAAACGAAAAAACAGAAATAGAAATAAGGTGTATCAAATCCTGGGTGTAAAAGGATTTTTCCCTCGCAATTTTTGAAATTTAAATCCTAAACGAATTTTTTTACGAAATTTAACAACCTTCAGGGGAATTTGGAGGCTCTCTTCCAGGAAAATTTTCAAATTGAAGCCCTAAATGCGCAAACATAGACGATCTTTTATTAAGTTATGCAAGAGATGCAGTTCAAAACACTACCTTCGAAACTTAAGCTCTAGATACGCAATTGTAGGTCACTTTTGATGATATTTAACAGGGGAGAAGGTAAAGGGGAGGCAGGGCCGCCGCTACCAGCGATGGTGCCCGGTACCAATTTTAATGCCGGCCCCACATGCACCCCCCCCCCCCAATTGCATATTTTCATGCCATCGTTTCAGCACATTTGCAAATGTAAAAATAAAAGGAGAAAAAAAAATTCGTATAAACTTTTTTTTTTTAGTTACGAAAGTGTGCATCTGATTTTATTTTCACGTTTTTTGTATCACCAGATGATTTCAAAAAGCGGTACATTTTCCTTTGTGCAAGCGTGTTTCATTCATTAGTGTTTGTACTAGCAATTGTTTCATATTGAGAATCGGCAATGGAAAGCGAGATTTTTTTTGATGAAATTATTGACACTATTACTGGAAAAACATGTTCATAACCTTACGGGCCCCCCAAAGCTCCGGGCCCGGGTACTAGAGGTCCAGTATTCCCCCCCAAACGGCGGCCCTGAGGGGAGGTAAAGTTTTTGAAATTGAAATCTTGAAAGGCAGTTTTGATGCATTTTGATGTCATTAGAGAAAAGGATGGGTTTAGGATTTTCCCTCTTAAAATTTTCGAAATTTAAGTCCTGGAAGCCCAATAGCAAACACCAACTTTGGACGTTAATGGAAGAGAACGGGTCCACAGACTGTTCTCCCAGAATTTTCTGAAATTGAAATATTAGAAAATGCAATTATAAGCCATGTTTGAGAAAAAATAGACAAGAATTGGGTTCGGATGCCCCCCCCCACCCCCTCCTTTCCGAAAGCTTTGCAATTTTAGTTATAAAAATGCAATTATCGATAATCTTTGGTAATAGTAGGGGAAAAGGAATGCGATTTGATATTCTCTTCTAAAACATTTTCGAAATTGAAGTCATAACTAGGCAATATTAAGTCATATCGTTGACGACGTTGTGTAAACGGATGGAGTTTACGAATAATTTCTCGGAAATTTTAAAAATTGATATTCTAGAAACGCATTTGTTGACTATCTCATACCTGCCAACTTGTACGATTTGGCCGTACAATGTACCTTTTTTTGCCCTTTTGTACGATCGTACGGTTAAGGGGTAAAATCGTACGTTTTTCACAGATTTTTCATTAATTCCAATGTTTTTTTTTTTCATATATAACTAAATTTCAACGACTAAGCTTCTTTAGAATACATCTTTACATGTATCAATACGCGAGGCAAAGCCTAAACGTCGTCATATTTCAACACTGAACGCGTACTTCGCGGAAAACTGGTCCGCGTGGTTGAGACTGCAATCCTTTTGCATCTTGCAAATACTTTAACATTTGCGAAAGTTTTAGGTTCCATTAACATATGCTACCTTAGGTTATCACATTTAATTATTTATTTTTATAATTTATAAATTTTTTCCTCCCCATTTTACATGTTTACATTCTACCCGCGATTCTCGTATAATCGCTTCTTTTGCTTGACATTTCAATCCTTTAACATCTGGTCAGTGTTTTAATATTTTTATTGGTTAGAAGTTATTTTAACATGACTACCGAAGACTACTTTATTTCATTTCATTTACATTTTTTTCATGTTTTTTTTTCTTATCAGCATGCTTATAGTTAACACATAAGTCACTAAAAATTACAACTGAAATGAATTTATTCAATTAAAAATATAAAGAAAAGTTAAAATATCAATTAAAATGAAAGAAAACTACTGAAAGTGACCGTGATATAATTACAATAACTTATTTAATGTCTGATTTTCATTAAGAAATATGTTATTGTCTCAGTACGATTTCGTAGGAAAAATTGTAAGATTTCCTAAGTAAACATGTTGGCAGGTATGCTATCTTTTATAACATTATGAAAATTGATGCAGCTCAGTACTCTCCCTGTAAGTCCCCCCCCCTCCCCCCCCCGGTAGTTTTCCAAAATTGATATTCTAGAATGCAATTGAAGGCCACCTTTGATGCCCCTCTCCCCTTCCCCATGATGTTTTTTTTTTTTTAATTTCGTTAATATTTTTATACTTATTTGTTAAATATTTACTTGCTTATTTTTTATGCCTTAAAGAAACACTGCTTATTTGCAGCAAAGAATAATTGAATATTATATTAAAACTGCAAAAGGTATTCAAAAAAATTTAAATTATTTATAGTGATTTGAAATTGACTAGATACTGTGCAGTACATACTTAAAGTAAAATTTTAAAATATTTAAATCAATAACTTTCTTTATAAAATCTTTTATATTAACTCATATATATAGTGAGAAAAAACTAATATAAGCTCACATTTATACATTTGTTTGTAAATTTAGTTGTGCTTAATAGCCAGTCCCGTCATTTAGGGGGGCAGGGGGGTCATTTGCCCCCCCCCTGACTTTGAGAAATCAATGTATTTACATAAAAGTAGGCGTGGTTTTTGTTGTTTTCTGGTGGAATTGTATTGTGTTTTTACCCTTTGCCCCCCCCCCCCCCTGGAAAAACTTGAAATGACGTCCCTGTTAATAGCTCAGTATTTTCCAGTGAAACGTGTACAGGAAAAGAAACAACTTTTACCTAATATATCATTGTTTTTAGACAGCTAAGTATAAAAGAAAATATAAAAACGTAGATGTCATGATCTGTTATTATACAAATGCAAATGTGATGACCAGCAATAGGCTCTGGGGCCAACTGAGCTAGTCCTAGTCAAATTATAGACCTCAATGAAGATCAATGGCCCTCTTAAAGAGAGAGCTATCTACTCCCTTGCTCCTCACCGCCTCTTCCCAGTAAACTATTCTAAGTTCCCACTACCCTGCTAAAATAGTAACTTTTCCAAACTTCCAGGTTAGAGCCTGAGATTTAAACAGCTTAAAGTAATGAACCCTTGTCCTGCTTTCAGTGCAAAACTTTAACCCCATAACATCATTCAATTTGATAAATTTAAACAACTGAATCATGTCCCCTCTGATTCTCTTTTGCTCAAGTCTATACATATTGAGCATTCTAAGTTTGGAATCATAGTCTACATTAGAAAATCCATTCACTGACCTTGTAGCCCTTCTTTGTACCCTTTCCGATAAATTAATAAATTTCATAAGATACGGAGACCAAAACTGAACAGCATACTCCAAATGAGGTCTTACCAAAATTCTAAATAAAGGCAGAACCTTCTTAGATTTGTTTGAAATAGATCTATTTATAAACCAAAACATCCTATTGGCTTTATTACTACTACCTATGCTGTACTATTGACTAAACTTGGAGTCTTGATTTATCAAGACACCGAGATCCATAATATTCTCTGCCTTTCTAATGACTGAACCAGCGGCATACGCAGACAAATCATTTCAGGGGGGCTGAGCGGAAACTCTTCGAGCGGAGGGGCGGGGCACCTCATGAAGTGTAGCTAAGAAAAATAAAGGTTTCGAGTTTCTGATATCAATGCAAATTTCAGATGACAAAAAGACATCATAAAAAAAAAAAATTATCATTATAATTCATGTTGAGAAGTAAAACGTTTTGATGAAAATAGAGTGGTAAAATTGAAATTAGAAAAAATTTCTTTATTGAAGAAGTAGTTCCTAAAGGAAGTGCATGCAATATTTTTGCACATTTGAAATTTAATAACATTGATTTTGCCATTTATTTAACTACACTCCTAATATTGGGTTTCAATCACACATTTGTTGAAATTTGTGTAACAGAATTAGATGAATGAACAATAGGGTGATTCAGAAATGTATGGAAAAAAATAAACTTTGTATTTTTGTGCGTCTTACCCTCTTATTTTGTGCCACTATATACACTGATTATTTGTGCAAAATTTTGGCAAAATATATTAATATTTAGAGGTCGCTCAAACGCCTTGAAATTTCGTGATATTGACAAAAACGTGATCGTAAATGATATCTATAGAAAAAAATCTGGTATGGACCCCACACTACTTCCTTTTACGTGTAAATTTCTTAGTAGTTGCCTTAAGTGTTAAAAAAAGTGCTTGGAGTGAGCAAGGTAACAATTCAAATATTTACTCCCCTAATCTACCACGAAACAATGCAAAAAATATTTTACAATGGTTATTTTTCTAAATATTGCTGATTTTAATATCATTTAGTGAATTTTTCGCAAAATATCGCCAATAGCGCCAAGTTGAACCCAAATTCAAAAAATAATTTTGTCGCCAACTTGGCGATATATTGCCAAGTTGGCGTCAAACACTTGGCGACCAAAAGCTTGGCGACATGTCGCCAAGTGATGGCGCCAATTCATATCACTTGAGTCTGTATTGAAATTAACATTGATTTACCCCAAAAAAGGGGTAAAAGACCCCTTTGGGAACATTCGAATGCAATCAGAAGGGGAGGTGCACAACTAAACCCCCCTCAGAGCCTTCATACCAAGCTAGAAGTTTCTACGGCATATAGTTTTTGAGTTATGCAAGCCACATACGCACATACATCCGCACATACGTACATACAGACGTCACGAGAAAACTCGTCGTAATTTACTCGGGGGTGGTCGAAATTGATTTTTCGGCTGTTTGTATGTTGTTAGGTACATATGCACGTTGCTAGAACTCTAGCGATCTTCTCTCACTTTCCCTACATGCATCCTCCAAGAGTCTCATACCTCCAGAGCTCTCCTCTTCATTACGCAAGGACTTTTTCTCTGCTTGCTCTGCGCGGCGGTTGCTCCTGTATAACTGCAACCTATCAGTTAACTGGCGAGACCGCATGTTTCAATTTTTTGGCTTAGACTCTCTCTCTCTCGTGGATGTAGTTGTGTATAGTGGTGTGTTTTGTGGCTCCCGGGCACTTGTATGTGTTCGGGAGCTACGAATGGACGTCCATGGTAATGGTCCACTCGGCAAAATATTCCATGGCATAAAGAATAAAATTACCTTTCTAAAGAAGACCAGCAAAAGCAGTAATCAAATGAAGATCGCGACGAAGATGTGTTTTGTGGGCCGAAAGGCCGAAGATATTTTTTAAGTGCACGGGAAGCAAATACATCTGATTCAGGATCCGAGAAAGAAATGCTCAACCTATTTCCATCCTCCCAGCGATCACTGATTTTTACGTAGTGAAGGATTTAACTTCTCTCAATGCTTGAGATGAGCACGGAAAAAAAGGTATTTTCCTTTAATAATCATATTTGACACCGTTTTCGAGAACTATATATCTGAAAAACCAATGAAATGCAGAAAAGTATGAAAACTAATCAAATACGGAAAAAATATAAAAAACAAATTTAAGTACATTAAATATATAGTAATTCGCTCATTAATTCTTGCAATACTTTTTAAGGTTACTTTTTTGCAACTTTGAAACCTTTTCTGTGTTCTTGTACCACTTGAAGAAGACACTGTCTTTGTTTTTCGTCGTTAGTGATAGTCTTAACAAATGCTTCAATAAGGGCCATGCCACGCTCCGTATTGTCGTTTACAATCCTCAGTTTCTTTGGTAGTATAAAGCCTTGTTTGTAGCTATCTTAAAGATTCGAATGCTCAGGATCAAACAGCTGATATATTTTGAGTTTCTTCTTTACATGAATAAGGACGCTAAAAATATTCCAAATCATTTCTTAGTGCTTGCACAAAAAGGGTTGCTGGGAACCCAGCTCTTAGATATTCTTTCCCATTAACGATAAGAATGTGAAAGAAATCACATTCATATGTTACAAATACCTTTTGTTTGTCCAGCTGCAAGTTTGAACTGGTTGGGAAATATCCATAACTTGAAGCCATAAAGAATCTTTAACACAGATATAACACGAGGAACCACTCCTGGGACACGAAAACATACACCAAGAGAAGATGCTCTGCTCAAGAAAATCGCACTAAGCTCTAGTATCTTCCTTGGACACTTCTTTTACATGGGTCATCAGAAGTTAACTTTCTGCTCTGAATGTGCTACCAACTCCTCTACCTCATCGTTCCTCACTCCAGGTTTAAAATTAGAATGTTTTATTCTGGACTATGATTGCTAAAACCTCTTAAAAAGCAGTATTGTAGATCCAATGGCAGTGGATGGTTCCACGCAATTGCGTGAACATCGCATCTGACATTGCACGCAATCAAATACCCCAGTTCTACCTATTTCTTGGTTTATCGGTTAAAATACCGAGAGACCAAGAGTAGAATGGATTTCGGTTGTAATACCACAGAAAACACAATGTTTAAAATATAATGGCGGAAAGCACAATATAAAAGTTGCTTCCCTAGTTTTTTTTTCCCAAGTTCAAACATGCTCCAACTTTAGTACCGGCAATGCATGTCGTATTGAAACACATACCTCGTAGGAGCTCAGTAAGTTCCCATTTATCTAACTGGTTATCGTATAGCAGCAATTCCAATGCCTGACTAACTTACTAGAACCCAGAAGTAAATCATAAATGCTTGTGGTCCTGATACTAATACTGGTATCATCCTTCATTTTCCTAATATATTTTGCATAAGTGTTTCGTTCCAGTGAACTATCAAAGGAAGTTCTAGATTTAAACGACTTTTGTAAGTTAACGGCCAATTCAGAGCGAATAGTTTGCATTTACCGTTTTATGGACGTTGTCAAATCCTCCCCATTATGACCCATACTTTGTACTGTAGCAGCTACTATCAAAGTGGCTTTCTGTCACTTATACTGGGCCCTGTCTAGAGTAGATGCTAGGTGTTTTAGCCAAATAAACTCATACACCTCAAACAACCGAAAAGAAAACAGAAACCACAGCCCGAGCTTGCTGCTGCATTTTCTACCCAAACTCAGGTAAGAGATAATGCAGCTTTGGAGCGGGGGAGGGGGAGGAGGTAATCGTTACAACTCACTTTGAGCTATTATTTTATTGACTAATTACTTAGTAGAGTAAACTAACGTTTTAAGTTATTCCATTTTATATGAAGAATAATATTATTTCGGGTAATGAAGCTATATAATCCAACTCTCGAAATCGCTAATTTTCAACAGAATTCGATCGCGTTGAGCGACCTCTAAATATTATTCAATTGAGCTAAAATTTTACATACATCACGTTCATGAATAGTGTAAACAAACTGCGGGGTAAGACCAGAGAAATTCAAAAAAATTTTTTTTTGAATCACCCTAATGAACAAGCATTAATCGGTGTTTCTAAAACGTGTTTGGAATAAATATAAACAAAATTGAACTTTTTCAGATAACCATTCATGTCATATACAGTAAAATCGAGCTATTAAAAGAAAAGAAAGAAAAGAAGAAGGATTTTATCTTTCTTTTAATTTTGCACCAAAATTAATTTTCTTTTAAAAAAATTTCATGTCTTGATTTCAGCAAGAAAGGGAGAAAATAAATGAATAAAAATAAAACGATTTCAGATTTAATTTTAAAAATTTGTCTGGAAAATTTTGGAGGGGGCTGCAGCCCAACCCCTGAGTACGCCACTGGGCTGAACCCTGGATATAATAGCTTGTATGCTTATTTCCATCACCTAAATGCAACACTTGAAATTTCCCAACATGCCCTGCCATGCCCTACTTGTCTACCCACTTAGTAATATGATTCAAGTCCTCTCGCAGCTGATTTACTTGTTCATCATTTTCTGCAACCCCCATAATTTTAACGCAATCGGCAAAACCATGCATGCTTCCAGAAACATCATGAATATCATTCATAAAAATAATAAACAAAAGGGGACCTGAAACTGATCCTTGAGGAACTCCACTTAAAACCTCACTCCATTGAGAATGGTTACCCCATGCAACTACTCTTTCTTTCCTTCCTGTCAGCCAATTCCTAACCCAAATTAAAATTTTAGATCCTATTCCTATATCAGCTAATTTACTGAGTAGTGCCACATGCGGTACTTATCGAAAGCTTTTCATTTCATTTCACACTCCAGGGTTCCCCGTACCTACCACAGCTTTGTGGTTTAGCCGGGATAGGGCCCTGAAGAGCGCTCTGCTCTTAATTTTGAACCAGAACCTAAGGTCAAGCAAACCCTAGGCCCAGCACCCCCAGCGGTATCGTTTCACTTGGAGGACTTTGTGACCACGACATTTTTAACGCCTCCCAGCCACTATTAATCAAGACGGTGGATCTTTGATCAGCTGGGATCGAACCCGGGTCGCTCCAGACACGAGTCCTATGCCTTACCGATCGGGCCACCACGGTCCTTTTTAGAAAGCTTTTTGAAAAACAATCTAAACAAAATCTACACACTTTTTGTTATCTAAACCCATGATAACCTTGTCATAGAAATGTAATAAATTAGTAACACACAATTTATCTTTTCTGAAACCGTACTGCAAACTAGTCAACAGCCCATTATTTTCTAAGAAATTCGTAATCTTAATTTTAATTTCGATCAATGTTTCAAAAATTTTAAACCACTGAAGTAAGACTCACAGGTCTATAATTTCCTACATTATCTCTAGATCCTTTCTTGAAGAATGCCGTAATGTTAGCCAGTTTCCAGTCCTCTGGCACTGTCCCTGAATTATACGAAGCATTCAAAATTTTTATAAAAGTATCTAATTCCTCTGCACATTAACTAGAATTTTTGGCTAAATATTATCTGGTCCCGGAGCTTTAGCTGTTTTATTTTATTTTCAGATGAAGTAAATTGTCCTCACTAGAAAATTCAAAATGCTCAAGTTGTATAGTTGCTTGTGTCAACTGTTGAGATACAGTTTTTGTTAAAAGCACTATAAAAAAAGTGATTTAGATCATTAGCAATGTCTCTATCATTCTGAATTAATTTTCCATGCTCATATTTCCATTAATGAAGCAGTTTTCATCATGACTCTTTTTATAAATGTAAAACATACTCAATCTACTGTTTTTTTTTTTTACTTCTTTTTCTCAAAAAAAGTTTTTATAAGATGTTTTTTCCGAAAAAAAAATGCATTGAGTATTTCCCTCAAGTATTTCATTATCTCAAAGTATATCATTTATCCTCAAGTATATCATTGAGTAACTTAAGAAGAATTACCCCCTCCTGAAGAATTTTAAAATGATGGGAGTTTAAGTGTCTATACAAGGTGCATTCAAGCTCAAATGCCCCTATTTTTTTTTCTCCAGACTGGAAAGACATAGAAACATGTGGATAGTTTTAAATTGAGCGTGCGTTCTTTGCTAAAATATCACAGAGATGGCAACACTATGCAATAGATGGAATTTAACGCCAGTCGCGAGAATGAGAACTGTTTTCAATACTTAAAATGGCGACATTTTCTTTTCTGGAACAGCGTGCAATCATTCGCTTTCTGAATTTACGTGGTGTGACATCACTTGAAATTCATCGACAGTTGAAGGAGACATGTGGTGATGGAATTATGGATGTGTCGAAAGTGCGTTCGTGGGTGCGACAGTTTAATGAAGGCATAACATCGTGTGAGAACAAAACGAAAAAACCTCGGGCTCACACAAGCCGGTCTGACGACATGATCGAGAAAGTGGAGAGAGTTGTTTTGAGGGATCGCCAAATGACTGTCGCACAAACGAACGCACACATCCATAATTCCATCACTACATTTCTCCTCCAACTGTCGATGAATTTTAATTGGTGTCACACCACGCAAATTCAGAAAACGAATGATTGCACTCTGTTCAAGTAAAGAAAACGTCGCCATTTTAAGTATCAAAAAACCAATATTAGCCAATATTTTGAAAAGTGCCAATTTGAGTTTCCTGATTAAAAAAATTTTTTGCAGAAAAAAATTAATGTTGGATTCTAAGTCTAAATTGGGTCTAAATCCAAGAAAATAAAAGGGTGGAGATCAAGGAAGTTATTTACCCACTCCTTAGATTACTCACTTTTAAGCTGTTACAGATCTGATGTTAATATGAGCTACATATCTGAGTTTATGCTTTCAGTCTTCATTAACATCTCTAAAAAAGATATCATTTCCTTGCATTTTAACATAGAATTAAGACAATTATATTAATATATATATATATATATATATATATTAACTAAAAAATCAAATTTCATTATAAAAAGAATTTCTTGGAAATAAAAATGAGCGATAAGGTTTTTAGATAAAATAAATTATGAGATTACCAAATCCAAGCTAATAATACATTTGCTTTGTTTTGAAACAACACACAACTTCAATTTTTTCAACACACAACTCTGCTGCTTGCTTTTCTTTAATTAGTTGCAGGAAATTTAATTTCTTGATCAGAAATTCAAATTTAGCATGCGAGTTACTATCTAGTTATTTTGCGAAGTTATGAGAAATTGAAGCACCAAAAAAAAAATAAATAAAATAATAATGATTAATTAACTTAATTTCTGCAGTGTCAATTTTTCTTATTTTACTAACTTCTATTGTCAGGTCATACAAACCACAAATAAAGCAATTGTACTAAAACTCATTGCTTTTCTTTTTTTAGGAACAAAAATATTTAAAAAATGGCTAAAATCTATGATTTTTGCTTTTTAATCATTCTGAAACGTGAGAGTTAGTTTGGTAACATATTCGCTGTTTTTCAATGTTACCGTTCTGACTGTTACCGATCTGACAAACCGACAAAGTTTTTTTTTTATTTCCGAGTCGATCGCGCTGAACCAAAATCAAACACGTGGTTTTTTCACTTGTAATAAAAGACTATACTTATATATAAAATAACTTTTAAAATAATAAAAACTGCGCATTATAGCGCGCGTTACCGATCTGATGACTTAAATGACACACATTTTATAAAATCACTTTAAAAAATCTTACCTGCAATTTTAGATGCAGAAATGCAAATTTTTAATTATGATGCAATAAAACATCACACCAGGTACTCAGTATCACGTAGTATCGGTGCAGGAAATGATTTTGGGAGCCTAAATATAGATCGGACGTAATTGTTACCGCTCTGTCGTGGAACTGAGGGACACGCTTATTTCGCATTCCGCAGAAAATCAGAAGTTGATTAAAACAAAAATGAAGTAAAATATTAACAAAGGGGTAAAAATAGAATCGTTTTTCGTGCAAGAGCTTTTTTTTTTGGGAAGTTAAAAAGTGCGCTTAAGCTGTTTGCATGCTAAGCTTTGCTACTGGGGACACGTTACCGATCTGATTTTTGAAGTATAAAAAGCATATTTTCTGAAGAAAAAAATTTTTTTTTTCTGATGTTATTAGATGAAATGAAAGCAAAACCTTTTCTTCTTTCTGGGGAAAATTATTTTTTTAACTAGTTATTGAAATACTAGTGAAAATTCACTTGGGACTCAAATTGGCACTTTTCTAAATATTAGCTCGACTGGCTTTAAAATTCCATGTGTCTCATAGTCTCCATTGCCATCTCTGTGATATTTTGACAAAGAACTCGCGCTCATTTTAAAACAATCCACCTGTTTCTATGTCTTTTCAGTCTGGAGAAAAAAAATCCGAGGCCTTAGAACTTGAATGCACCTCTATAATACAGCTTTTCCCAAGCAATAGAAACTTGTGATATACAAAGGTTTGTATTTTTTATCAGATTGTTCTCATAACTTTATTTATTTTTCTTGTAGGCATGGACTTGTGTATGCTTTCATGAAAATCGCTATATAACCAGTCTTAATGACCAGTTAGAGTTTTTTAATTCAAAACTAAACAGTTACATAGGTAATCATTCAAACCTGGAAGAATTCATAGAAAAATATTTTTCCCTGATTAATGCTTTACGAAAGACGAAATTTAATGCTTTAAATCCTCGGACAGAGATCCGGTACTCTTCAAAGAGACAGTACAGTTGTAAGGAAGAAGAAAAATACTTTCAATTATTGGTACCATATGCTTATCGAAGTGTGTCAAATCAGCTGAAAAATCTCTGTGCAGTTAAGCTTGTTGAGGTACTTCCTTCTCAGTTTTACATCTCTCAAAATAAAGTACTTTTCCAGGTAGATCAGCATTCTTGTGACTGCATTTTTAAAAAAGTAATGAGATTACCTTGCAAGCATATATTTACTCTAAGAAAGAAAATGAATATGTCTATTTTTGACCCAGAGTTAGTAGATCCACGTTGGTTTAGATCAGTTCAACCAGTTCATCGGTTAAATAAAATTGTTTCTAGTTATGAGAATAATGAGCCTGATGAACTGGAAGCTGTCCAAGATGAAAACAAGTCAGATAATGTTAAAAGAGTATATTTGAAGCAAGTAAAATTTGCAGTGAAAAAGGCAGCGTGTAATCATAAAGGCAATAAATTGATGTCTAATGAACCAGATATCCAGGATGAAAACTGCTATGAAAATAAACAAAGTGTAGATTTAGAGCAGGAGAGATTTTCAGCGAGAAAGACCGCTTTTGACCCTGAAAGTGATAAATTAATGTCCTCTGAACCAAAGGTTAATCAAGAAGAAGGCTGCTTGGAAAATGAACAAAGTACCTATTTAGAAGGAGAAAGATTTGCAGTGAAAATGACAACATCTGATCCTGATACTTATGAATTAATGTGTGACGAACCCGGAGATAACCTTGATGAAAACAATTCAGAAACTGAACAAAGTATCGATTTGGAGCAAGAAAGATCTGGCAACTCTAAAGCAGCCAGAAAAACAGCTGCTTTAGAGTTGACAAATAAACTTGCACAATGTATTGCTGAAAGTAGTGATGAAGTTTTTGAAGAAAGGATGAAGTTGTTGAAAGATATTTTGAAGTATGTTTTTTTTTTCTTTCTTTCTTTCTGATTAAAGGTAAAAAGTAATTATAAAGCATTTTAATTTCAATGTTTTGCAGCTGTTGGAAAACTGGAGAAAAAGTGACGCTTACTCTGTTGCCAACAGAAAAAGCAACCACGTCTGCACCAAGTGCGTAAATTGATCATTTTAACACCTTGGCATTTCAATGCACATTTATTGTTTTACCGACTTTTTTTTAATTATATGGTACATAAATTTACTTTTATTTTTTAGGCACAGAAATAACTAATAGTAGTCAAGTCCTTCCTTATAGCAGTATCTTGCCTAAACCATATGGAGTTTCTGGTGTGTATACTTTGATAATTGCTTGAGCCTCAAGCTCATTTTATTTATTTACTTTTAGATTTTTTTATATTAATGAGTTAAAATAAAATAATATAAAAAATTTTAGATGGACAGTCAAAAATGTATTTTTAGGGCTTCTACCTTGAAAAAATTTTCGGTAAGGGTCCGCAAACCAAACTCGTTTCTTAGTGCTTTCTACAAAAATAATCTAAAATTTTCATCTTCACCAAAAAGTATATATATATATATATATATATATATATTTCAATTACCGAATCCAGTGTCAATTTGACGATGTATTTCAAACTATATTGCAAATTCTCCTAGGTTTGTCCCTACCCTACAATCAATCATATGACACTCTTGACTCTCAGTGATTATGAAAAGTAACACCTCTTAGTATTCAGGACATAGATGAACGGGATTGGTGGTACACTTTATTTTCTGTCCAACTTGAGGGCCAATTAATGCCATCTTTATCAATTATGGCGTAACACATCTTCATCTGGTCCAACTAAACTTCTAAACTATGAAATTTATATTAAATGTTATTACAAAAAAATCCAAATTATCTAAAAAACCATTTGCTTTCCTCTTGGTGAAGCAATTTTTAATTCTTGATAGTTCAGTAAAATTACTGTTCAAAAGAATAAGTTCTAAAAAATAACCAGTACTGCCTGCTCACTTTTCTTCAAAAAAAAAAATTGTTTTTCTGCGCTGGCTCCCCTTCTCACTATTCAAAAGTTAACCAAAGCTCATTATGCTTTAAAAATAATAGCAACAAGTAGCTTATTATGCTTTTTGACAGATAAACTTTTTTCATCATGACTCCCCCCCCCTCCCCCGAAAAATTCCTTTCTATGGCTTTGGAAGGAGTATATATACAGTATCAATAATCAGTGTGCATTTGTTTTTCTTCTCTATACCTTACCCTTTCGAACAAACCCTTAAAATAGTAAGGATGTAGATGTACATAATTCACGACTGGTTGAAATTGCTGTTAATTTTGAACCTGTCTACTTTGTTTCTTTCATTAACAAATCTATTTTTTTCTCCTGTTCTTTTACTATGTTTTGTTTTATTCAACAGTAATTGGGACTTGCAATACTACATCATCCCAGAGTTTGGACCACCAAAACCAAGCTAAAAGCAAGCTTCATTTGTAAACTATATTACATTTATAAATTTAACCTTTTGTAATGCTATCCGTAGTTTTTACTGTATACCTTTCATATTACCTAATATTATTTTGGCTAGTATCCTAAGCTATAATACAAATACAAATACAAATGTGACGACCAGCAGCAGGCTCTGGGCCCAACTGGGCTGGTCCTAGTCAAATTAAATACAAATACAAATACAAATGTGGCGACCAGCAGCAGGCTCTGGGCCCAACTTGGCTAGTCCGAGTCAAATTAAAGACCCCAATGAAGATCAATGGCCCTCTTAAAGCCATCTACTCCGTTGCTCTTTACCGCCTCTTCCGGTAAGCTGTTCCAAGTTCCCACTACCCTGCTAAAATAGTAATTTTTTCGAATTTCAAGATTAGCCTGAGATTTAAACAGCTTAAAACAATGACCCCTTGTCCTGCTTTCCGTGCTAAAATCTAACCCCGTAACATCATTCATTTTAATAAATTTAAACAACTGAATCATGTCCCCTCTGGCTCTCCTTCGCTCAAGACTATACATATTAAGCATTCTAAGTCTGGAATCATAGTCTAAATTAGAAAACCCATTTACTAACCTTGTAGCCCTTCTTTGTACCCTTTCCAATAAATTAATATCTTTCTTCAGATAAGGAGACCAAAACTGAACAGCATACTCCAAATGAGGTCTTACCAAACTTCTATATAGAGGCAGAAGAACCTTCTTAGATTTGTTTGAAATAGATCTATTAATAAACCTAAGCATCCTATTGGCTTTGTTACTAGCTATGCTGCACTGTTGACTAGACTTGAAATCCTGATTTATTAAGACACCTAGATCCATAACATTATCTGCCCTACTAATGACTGAACCCTATAAATAATAGCTTGTATGCTTATTTCCATGACCGAAATGCAGCACTTGACATTTCCCAACATTAACTGCCATACCACACTTGTCTGCCCATTTAGTAATATGATCCAAATCCTGTTGCAGCTGATTTATTTGTTCGTCATTTTCTACAACCCCCATAAGTTTGACATCATCGGCAAAACAATTCATGTTTCCAGAATCATTTTCATCAATGTCATTCATAAAAATAATAAACAAAAGGGGGCCTAAAACTGATCCTTGGGGAACCCCACTTAAAACCTCACTCCATTTAGAATAGTTACCCCTAACAACTACTCTTTGTTTCCTTCCTGTCAGCCAATTCCTAACTCAAACTAGAATTTTACCTCCTACCCCTATACCAGCTAATTTACTGAGTAGTGCTACATGCAGTACCTTATCGAAAGCTTTTTGAAAATCTATGTAAACAACATCTACGCATTTTTTGCTATCTAAAGCCAAGGTAACCTTGTTGTAGAAATGTAATAAATTAGTAGCACACGATTTACCTTTTCTGAAACCATACTGCAAACTACTCAACAGCCCATTATTTTCTAAGAAATTCATAATCTTAATTTTGATCAATGTTTCAAAAATTTTACATACCACTGAAGTCAGACTCACAGGCCTATAATTTCCTGCATTTTCTCTAGACCCTTTCTTGAAGAGTGGTGTAATGTTAGCTAGTTTCCAGTCCTCTGGCACTATACCTGTGTTATATGAAGCGTTGAATATATTAACTATAGCGTCAACTAATTCCTCTGCACATTCTACTAGAATTTTTGGATAAATATTATCTGGTCTCGGAGCTTTTGTGGTTTTAATTTTTTTCAAATAAAGTAAAACGTCCTCCCTGGAAAATACAAAGTCCTCAAGCTGCGTAGTAGCTTGTGTCAACTGTTGAACCCAATGAAGATCAATGGCCCTCTTAAAGCTATCTACTCCATTGCTACTTACCGCCTCTTCCGGTAAACTGTTCCAAGTTCCCACTACCCAGCTAAAGTAGTAATTTTTTCGAATTTCCAGGTTAGCCTGAGGTTTAAACAGCTTAAAACAATGACCTCTTGTCCTGCTTTCCGTGCAAAAATCCAACCCTGCTACATCATTCATTTTAATAATTTTTAGCCTTCCATGAAATGACAGCCTTAGTTTTTCAAAATGAATAGGAATGCATGAATTCTGAGTTCAGGGCGAGGACTTAGTCACCTTTCTCACCTTTAGTCACCTTTTGAAATTTTGGTTACTTTTTGTCACCTTTTGGAATTTTTGTCACTTTTTTAAACCTTTCTTGAAATGTGTTTTAGAAAAATCTATTTTTGATAAATAAAATTTTTGAATAGTATGAATATTCTTTTCCTTACCTGAAACTAAATAGAATTTTGAAAGAAAAAAAAAAGCAAAAATCTGTCATTCAACCATTGAAAAAAAAGTGTTTCAACTAGGACTCATTCACAAAACAAAGCCTTTAGAAGCCTCCGTTTAAAAGTTTCAAAAAGAAACAAAAAATAGGTGGACCTGTTCCAAGGATACTTGGCAGTTCTTTTTTTCTGTTCTTGAAACGAAATTCGGTTGATGATTTGCGTAGAAGTGGGATTTTCACTCATTCTCTATTGTCAATTCTTTTCAGTGAATATTTATGCTTTGTATTTACAGAGAAACAAGAAAAAGATTGCTGATGATTTTGCAGTGAGCTATTAAAAATATGAAAAAAATTAAATGTGTTCATTAAATAATCGTCATTATCTTCACTTCATAATTTCAGATGTTAATATAATTGATTTTAAAGAAAAATCTTGTAACATAACTAGGGGTGATTGATCTGATTGTGTTCTGGTATTTTACCGGATTTCCGGTATTATCATGATCGATTCTGGTATTTTAATGTTTGAAAATACCAGAAATATAATGTTTTTAATTATGCTTTTTATCTTCTCACCTGCAGAATTTTTTTGCTTTTTCGAATTTTCGATGATTATACCGATAATTATTAATAATATTCATCGAATAGAAATGTTAAGCTGCCATTCTAATTGTTTTTTTTTTTGGTTTAATAAATTATTTTATTTGCTTTTTTTTTTATTTTGATGCCTTCATTAAAAAAATGCTATCGAGTTCCATCCGATATGAGAATTGAATTTTTCTCATTTTTGATGCTTATTACCCTTAGGAGTCAAATAAATGCAATATATTTATGTTAAAAAATCATAAATTTAAAGTTTTCGAGCAAAATTTTGCCTCTTTTATGAAAATCAAAATGTCTAAATTTAAATTTGAAGATTTGATAAAATTTATTTTGCTTCAACTATGTGGATAGTAAAAATAATATTTTTATTGTAGAGCTTTTAATAGTAAATCTGAAGTAAGTTTATTTGAATTCTTTTATATGCCACTTTCATACTTTTAACACCTTAATTTTGAAATTGGCATTTCTTTTCTTCCACTGTAAGATTCATACTTTGCACTTTTGATGCTTGTTATTCCTTGTTAAAAGGCAAAAAAATAATTTTTTTTTAATTTCTCCTTAAACTATTTTTTTGGAGATTATGTATTCAGCACCAGCTCAAAAGTAACTATAGTACTCATGTTAAAATTTTAGTTGAATGCATGCACAATATTTTGACTAAAAACTATTTGAAACTATGAAATGTAATAGTTTATGAAAGGAAATTAATTTAATTAATTCCCCCCCCCCCACCCCCCCCCCCACCGCACACACACACACACATTTTCTCTTTAAAACTTTCAGGTATTTTTTTATGAGCTCACAACCACTCCTGCATAGTTTATCCTGAAAGTTTTTTGAAAATATGTCCTAAAATGATTTATTTTGTTACTTCCAGCCCTATCATATTCATGTTCGGAATTTAGGTCTTTAAAAGTATGTAGGCTATTTTGGTAAAAGTCGAAAAAATGATAATCGTTTTCTGTTTTTTGATTTCTTAACAAGTTACTTTTGGTCACCTTTTTCCGAGACCATCAGCAGTCCTCGCCCTGTGAGTTACAAAAATCCAGGTAAAATCCTTTAGGAAAAGATTATGTACAGTATTTAATCAGTGAGCATTTACTTTTCTTCCCTACACCTTATCAATTAGACCGAAACCTTAAAATTCTTCTCTCTATACATAATTTATTACAGTTTGAAATTAATGTGAACTTCAAACCTTGTTTCCAACTGTTCAGCACTTTGATTCTTTAATTAGCAAATATGACTCAGAATTAGGTTTTGTTTTTCTTTTTCTTTCCCTGTTCTTTAATGATATTTTGTTTTATGTAGAAATAACTTGGACTAACGATACCACATCATCCCAGAATTTGGAACACCAAGGCCAAGTTACAAGTAAGTTTTGTTTGTGAACTATAATTCTGCTCCAACTGCTAAATTTACTGATTTTCTGGCAGCCTGCGCCAAAAATAAAAATCAAAAGTTTTGTTTGAAAACGCTTACCAGAAGTCATGCACCGGATGTCAAAGATTTCAACAATTTTTCCAGAATTGTAAGAGTTGCCTTTTTTGCGCCTGTCTGCTGCGGGAAATTAGTAAAATGGAATTTTCAGTTTTTAAATGCCACAAGGGTTTTAATGAATTTTTTTTAAAGCTATTACCATATATTCGGTTGGATCAGCTGCGACTTATGCATGTTTAAAAGTTGAATTTTAACTCCTGCAGCTTACACAATGTAAAAGAAATGAAGCTTTTTTTAAAGTACATACTATGTTAATTTATGTTAATACTATGTTAGAATTTGGAACACCAAGGCCAAGTTACAAGTAAGTTTTGTTTGTGAACTATAATTCTGCTCCAACTGCTAAATTTACTGATTTTCTGGCAGCCTGCGCCAAAAATAAAAATCAAAAGTTTTGTTTGAAAACGCTTACCAGAAGTCATGCACCGGATGTCAAAGATTTCAACAATTTTTCCAGAATTGTAAGAGTTGCCTTTTTTGCGCCTGTCTGCTGCGGGAAATTAGTAAAATGGAATTTTCAGTTTTTAAATGCCACAAGGGTTTTAATGAATTTTTTTTAAAGCTATTACCATATATTCGGTTGGATCAGCTGCGACTTATGCATGTTTAAAAGTTGAATTTTAACTCCTGCAGCTTACACAATGTAAAAGAAATGAAGCTTTTTTTAAAGTACATACTATGTTAATTTATGGCTTAAAATAAGGCAAATTAGGGTATTACCTCGAAAGCAGCAACCAGCTCCCTTGAACAATTCTATTTTTAAAAGGATGACAGCTTGATTGAGAGAATGCACTAAACCAGGATGTTATTTTATCTTCCTAGATCTGATGAAGAAGGGGAATAAGTTTAAAAAAAAGAACATTCACACAAATAACCAACACATCTAATAAACAAATCCAATCCAACAAGAGACAAGGGGGATCAAACAGTGATCTGCAAGTGGATTCATCACTAGAGAGGAGAGAGTTTAGGGAAGTAGGGGTGCAGTAGAAACCAGAGTTTAGCATACTATAAGTTGCATTTATCGCCAAAACATACAGGCATTTTAAGTATCTATGATATTGAAACTTTCCAAACAAATGTTACTAATTTTTCGTCATCGTTTTAGACTGATGTCAATGCGAGTTATATCACATTAAATTTTTTACAAATTTTGCTTGTAAATTGATAAAATTATTGTTGTGAGCACTGCTAATCACTGCATTACAATTTCTTGAAATTCCCCTTCAAAGTGCGCTATAAAATTAGTGGCAAACTTGGTACATTATATAGGCAGTTAAATTGACTTTTTCATGTAGACTTTCTCATATAGACATACTAGCTGTACCCGCCCGGCGTTGCCCGTGCATTTAGAAAATGCAGATAAGTGAATAGCGCAGGAATAGTAGTGTGTATAGCAACAAATCACAATAGTAGCAATTTCTAGTGTAGACAAAAAATAGCTTACTTATTGTAAGTATGTATGTATGGTAGAATGTGTATATTGTATGTATGTAAGAATGTTGTATATGCGTGAAATAAGCATGGAGCGCTGTGAACGATGAGGGAATATAAAAATAACAAAAGGCAAACATTATTTTTAAGTTATTATAATTTATTCCTTAAAATTATATATCATTAAACAATTACGACAGTAACACTATTAAACAATATCAATCTCTTAATGCTATAGCGTGAACAATATTTTTTGTTAGTCCATCTTTAGCTAACACAAACAAACTGGATGGTTTACCCACTCGAGAGCATGCCACGTATAATTGTCCGTGTGAAAAACATGGTGTTCTCAAATCTAAGCCACAAACAGACATCGTTTGACCTTGGGATTTGTTGATAGTCATTGCAAACGCCAATCTAATCCTAAACTGAATACGTTTGAATTGAACTGGCACATCTGTAGGTATAATAGGAATTCGTGGTATGAGTATATTTTCACCTCTGAACTTGCCATTTAAAATAGTGGCTTCAATCACGTTTTTCAGTAATTTTTGAATGACTAATCGCGTACCGTTGCACAGCCGGGGCGGGTTCAAATTACAAAGCAAGATAATTGGAGATCCAACCTTTATTTTTTAAAAATTTGTGTCACTTTAATGGTCGTTCATACCCCCCCCCCCTCTCGCAGTGAAAAAAAAACATTACACAGCAGATTTTGCCTAATAACTCAACACTCATGGTGTTTGATACGTTTTATTTGTTTGTAATGATGTTTTTTGGTCACAACCAATATGAAAATCACAAAAAATAGTTACTTTAATTTTTAACATATATTTATCTTCTTCAGAATTTTTGACTTTTAATTTTACCTTGAATTTGACGTAAATGCAAGGTATAAAATACAAAATTTTATAAAGGTACAAAAATTAACATAATATAATTGATAGTGTATATAATTTTTGAAAAAATAATATAAGTGCCGCAAATCAAAAACCATTTATTGCCACAATCGATTCAAAGCCCCCAAAAATGGCGCAAACGTCCATAAGAAAATTCTACAGCATCGAAGGACCCCATTGCCAATTTTAACAAAGATCCGACCAAAACTGTTACTTTGTACTATAAAAAAATATGGGGTAGATCCCCATGAGGGGATGTACCTGCATAAGGACATTACAATCATTAAAATCATTCAAGTAAAAAAACCATGCAGCTGTTCGAAAAAATCCTTGCGGGCCTGGATTCGATCTCATTCCATCAGGAACTTCAACCTGACGCGCAGAACCACTTGACCATCGGGTCGCTCGTTGAAGTAAGGATTTACGATAACACATATTGTATTGGCGAGCAGCGATCTCGAGAAGAAGTTTTATAAATAATTTTTAAAAAATTTTCTAATTCAAAAATCGAAAATCGGGCTTCGAGGTCTGGTGGCCAGCCCCTTTGTGCTTTCGTGTAAAAAATTCCAGGTCCCTGCGTGCGATAGATTTGGCTGGAGAGCTCGGTCAAATGGACAGACAGGCAGACAGACACATTACACTTGCTTTTATTATTATAGATGTATGCCTAATTTATTGCCATTTATTACAAATAGTGTCTTAACAGTGTTGTAACTATTAAAAAAGATATTTAGACCTCCTCCCAAATCACAAATTACTGCTCCAAAAGGCGGTTAAACTTCTCCGGAATAGATTTTTAATTTTTCACTTCTGCATAGTATGAAAAACCTTAAAATAGTAAGGATGTATACATAATTTATTACTGTTTGAAATTACTGTAAACCTCAAACCTGTCCGATTTGTTTTTGTTTTTTTTCCATTGGCAATCATGTCTTAGGATTATTTTTTCTTTTCTTTTCCTGTTGTTTAATGATATTTTGTTTTATATAGTATTACTTGGGCCTTTTTCATCATTCCCTTTTACATCATCCCAAAGTTTGAACCACCAAAGCCAAGCTAAAAGTAAGTTTCATTTGTAAACTATATTACCCATATAAATTTAACACTTTATAATATTGTTCTTAATTCACAGCTTCTTTCACAGCAATACCTTTCATATTAGCTACTATTATTTTGGGTAGTATCCTATGCTATAATTTTTACCCTCCCACAAAGCTAGAAAAAAGTTTTTTCTAGTCAAAAAACACCTTTAGTTTTCCAGAATGAAAGGGAGTTCCTGAATACTATGTTACAAAACTTCAAGTTAAATCCTTGTTGAAAGAATATGTATAGTATTTAATCAGTGTGCTTTTATTTTTATCCCCTAAACAAGTGTTTCCCAACCTTTTTAGGCTCATCGCCCCCTTCAACACGATGGCTGACACCTATCACCTCCCCCCCCCCCTTTTTCCTCAAAAAAAAAAAAAAAAAACGTAAGTTGGCGCAAGTGAAGCAGCGACATCATCAAAAGTATAAGTTCCTAACTTTAATTCGAAGTAAAATGTATGCAATAAACAATTAATAACCAATCACTTTTAAATTAAAAATATTAAGAGCAAGAATCTGAGAAACTGTCACGCCTAGCATTATGAGGTGATTCATGACCTCTCAGATTTTCTCCCAAAAATTACCAAATGTTTATTATCTTATTGAAAGACCAAATCCAGAATGTTTTGCTCTAAAGTTGAGTTGTTTAGTTTTTATGGATCCCTAAAGATGAAGGTGCGGCATCAAAAATTAGGTGGATTTTTAAGATATGGAAGTTGCCGTGAGCCAAAACTCTTACCAGGAACTGTTTAACTCCAATTTTCTTTTTGTATATGGAGTATAGAAGGTTGAAACTTTACAAAATGAATGCTAAATTTGTGGTAAGTTGTTGCCGTAAGGTCAGTGAAGGCCCTCAAAACAAGGCATTTTTGACGTTTTTTAGCGTTTTTGAGGTCCAAAAACAGCTTGTACATTTCAGTTGGCACGGCAAAAGTAGTGTTGTTTGAAAGACCAGTGTAAGCACTTTAAAATAATGTATAAATAACCGAGGAAAGTTCAACGTGCTTTTAGTTGCGTAAGGCCGAAATATGAAAAATGTCATATTTTACCGATATTCAAACGGTCATAACTTCCTCTGCCAACAACATATTGAAATATTTTTTTTGCCAATGTCATACTCTATTCTTTGTCTTAACAGAACAGTTGAGTCCTTTGAGGCGAAATGTGAAAAATTTTTTTACAAAAAATGTACAGGAAAAAATAAATTTTTTGTAAAAAATTTTTTCACATTTCGCCTCAAAGGACTCAACTGTTCTGTTAAGACAAAGAATAGAGTATGACATTGGCAAAAAAAATATTTCAATATGTTGTTGGCAGAGGAAGTTATGACCGTTTGAATATCGGTAAAATATGACATTTTTCATATTTCGGCCTTACGCAACTAAAAGCACGTTGAACTTTCCTCAGTTATTTATACATTATTTTAAAGTGCTTACACTGGTCTTTCAAACGACACTACTTTTGCCGTGCCAACTGAAATGTACAAGCTGTTTTTGGACCTCAAAAACGCTAAAAAACGTCAAAAATGCCTTGTTTTGAGGGCCTTCACTGACCTTACGGCAACAGCTTACCACAAATTTAACATTCATTTTGTAAAGTTTCAACCTTCTATATTCCATATACAAAAAGAAAATTGGAGTTAAACAGTTCCTGGTAAGAGTTTTGGCTCACGGCAACTTCCAAGTCTTGAAAATCCGCTTAATTTTTGATGCCGCACCTTCATCTTTAGGGGTCCATAAAAACTAAACAACTCAACTTTAGAGCAAAACATTCTAGATTTGGTCTTTCAATAAGATAATAAACATTTGGGAATTTTTGGGAGAAAATCTGAGAGGTCATGAATCACAGGCGTGACACTCTCTCAGATTCTTGCTCTTAATAAATAAATAAAATACCTTAATTTTTTTTCTTCCACAAAGTGAACTGATATAAGCATTTGAAGGGTTACATTTAACTAAGATCACCGGTGTACTTTCCAAAAAACAGAAGTACATTTTTCAAGAAATTATTTTCTTTTCTACATTGGAATCAGGAGGAATTAAAATCATTGGTACTAAAAATTTGAAGGAAAATAGTTTGAAAATCTGAAAATTCATAAAATTAACAATTAAACACAAAACACTTCCTAAGCTTCATCCGAGATGCAAGGAAGAAACCCTTGAAGTTCAATTTGTTTCTTTCTTAACTTGTGATTAATTGTCTGAACTCTGAAAACCGGCTTTGTGCATGTTTACACACAATTTCGGTTTTCACTACCCTTTTATTATTACTGTTTTCTCTTCTGAATACTCATAGCCCCTTAAGAATTTACCTCCCCTTTGAGGAGTCAAATAAGCCCTTTTGGGGGCAATCGCCCCCAGGTTGGGAACCACTGCCCTAAACCTGGCCCTTTTGCATAAAATTTTTAAATAGTAAGGATGTACTTATACATAATTTATTACTGTTTAAAATAACTGTACATTTCTAACCTGTCAACTTTGCTTCTTTCATTAGAAGGTTTGCCACAAATTTATTTACGTTTTTTTTTTCTTTTCTTTTCGTTTCCAGTTCTTTAATGATATTTTGTTTTATGCCTTAATAATTGGGACTTGTGATAGTACATCATCCTAAAGTTTGGGACACCAAGATCAAACTGAAAGTAAATTTGATTTGTACACTCTAATATGCATGTGAAACCCTTTATAATGTTGTCTTTTGTGTACAGTTGCTTTTATAGTCACACCTTCCATACCTGTGTTTAGTTAGACTTTTGCATCCAGGGAGGGGGTGCATAGTACATCTAGCTCAAAAGCAAAATTCTGTACCCATAATTAATGCAGAATTCACACAAATTTTGTTTCATATTAAGCCCAAAAACCAAGCCATCATTTAGGGGGGTTAATTGTCCCCCCCCCCTTCCCGGCTTTGAGAAATCAATGTATTTATATAAAAGTGGGCGTGGTTTTTGTTTTCCAATGAAATTGCGCTGTGTTTACACCCTTTGACCCTCCTGGAAAAATTGGTTACAAAAACCTCATTTTGTCAAGAAGCAAAAATTAGCATAAATATTGAAAAAAGAAATATTGTTTTGTTTCTCATATTTCTACTGTTTCCGATGAAACATAGAGAAAAAAATGTCACTTTAAGTGAAAATAATTTGACTATAAAAACTAAACTTTTATTTTTCGCCCAAAATTTCATTTCACACAGAGGCATTATTTTCCCTAATGTAATCAACATTTCTGGGCTGTTTATTGCTGTGAAATAAAATTCTTTTAAGAAATTAAAGAAAAAAAAGAAACAAACTGAGAGGTTTTAAAAGACGTTACCGCGGCAACAAAATAAAATGATAATAGCTTGAATGGAGAAGAGTTTTTAGAACGCATCATTAAGTGCTTGAAACTTTTTTTCTTATTGAGATAGAAGATTTGATCTTTGACCATAGGTCGGATTGGATCGGGGGTAAAAACCATCCTTTTTTGGAGTTTTACGTGTACCAACACACAGACGCTTTTTTTGAAAACTTCAATTTACACTATTTAGAGCTGGTATTACAATTTGCCATGTTAAAAGGAAGTTTTTTTTCCCCTCTCATTTCAATGCAACAACACAATTGTGGTTTAGAATCCTGCCCTCATTAAGGTAATATGAAATATTCAGGGAAATTTTGTTTAAATTTCAGTTGTTTAATATTAGCCATTCAAAAACTACATTTTCTCAGCTATGGGGGGAAGGAGCAATCCGACAACTCTAAAGCAATGTTACTAAAACAATAAAGTAAATTGAAATTGATTCCTCTATTTTGCTCAAATATTTTAACGAAGTTATGTTGCAATTGTACTTTGTTAAAATTAATGTCTTGTGTCTTAATTTCAATAACAGCAGAACTGTAGTTCAGAATCCTGCGATGAATTTAGATTATCTATTTAAGGAAAATTGGATCAGAATTCTGCTAAAGAAAACAACTCTTTAAAATTATTTTAAAGACCATGGTCCATGGGGATTCGAACTCGCAATCTTCGCATTATTAGTGTCACACTCTGACCAACTGAGCAATTGGAACAAAATAATTTAATTTTTTTCAACAACACAACTGGAATGTAAATTGTCTCTTAATTTTTCTCCAAAAGCTGTGAAAAAGCTTTTAAATTATGGCTTACTTATGGGGTTTGATAAAGTATTAAGGGAGATACCACATTTTCACAGAAAACACCTTTGGGAAATTATGTATGTGATCAATTTAAATACAAATAATTACAAATGCGAAGACCAACAACAGGCTCTAATCCCAACTGGGCTGGTCCTAGTCAAATTATAGACCCCAATAAAGATCAATGGCAAAAGCTATCTACTCCATTGCTCCTTACACCTCTTCTGATAAACTGTTCCAAGTTCCCCCTACCCTGCTAAAATATTAATTTTTCCAAATTGCCAGGTTAGCCTGAGATTTAAATAGCTTAAACAATGACCCATATTGTCCTGCTTTCTTTACAAAAATGTTACCCCATAACATCTTTCATTTCAATAAATTTAAACAACTGAATCATGTCCCCTCGATTCTCCTTTGCTCACGACAATACATATTGAGCATTCTAAGTCTGGAATCATAGTCTAAATTAGAAAATCCATTCACTAACCTTGTAGCCCTCCTTTGTACACTTTCCAATAAATTAATATCTTTCTTAAGATAAGGTTAATTTATATACAGATGGGTGACAAAATAATACGCACACCTGTGAAAAAGTGTGTTTTATTTCACACCTGCAGCATAGCCATGCCACCTGCAACAGAAGTCTGCCACCTAGTGAGCTTGAAGAGGAAGCTATTAGTCTCTCAACATTAGTTGCCTGTGTTGCAGCTAATCTGCAACACAGGACAAGTGCACTGACTGTGCACTTGACTGTGCACTGACAGCTGACTGTGCTGCAGCTGTGTTTATCTAACTAGCTTTTACAGTTGACGCTCGTTATAACGACCACACGTTATAAAGACTATCCTAATATAACGACCGGTGAGAAAACCCCCAACTGTATCCCAATATACTCGATGTTCTACCTCTTATAGTGACCACTCGTTATAAAGACCGTTTTCTGTAGGGACAGAGACGGTCGTTATATCGAGCATCGACTGTATAAGGTGAAATGTCTGACCTGTCAGAATTCCAAAGGGCTTGTTAGGGCTTGTTTAAGTAGAGCATCGGTGACAGAAACAACAATCCTTTTGGGGTCTGCAAGAAGTACTGTATCATCCATTATGACAGCATACATGAAAGAAGGTAAGACGAAATCTTCAAAGCAAAACAGTGGCCGAAAGTCAAAGCTTGATGATAGGGATAGACGTGTCTTGAAGCGCGTAGTATTTCGAAAACACAAGCAATCATTATCTGAGATAACATCACATCAGTCATGAACAGTCATCTTCAGGACCCCATTTCAACAAGAACTGTTCAAAGAGAACTTCATGCAGCAAACATTTATGGGAGAGTGGCAATTCGTAAACCCTTGGTGACAGTAACCAATGCTTTCAAGCGCTGTCAGCGGTGTAGAGGTCACAAAAGCTGGTCCCCACAGCAGTGGCAGCAGGTAATATGGTCCGATGAATCATCCTTCACCTTATTTCAGACCACTGGACGCCTTTATGTCTAGAGATCGCCCAAAGAAGCATTTGATCCTGAATGCCTCTTACCAACTGTGAAACATGGAGGTGGCTCCATTATTGTTTGGGGTGCGATTTCTTGGCGTGGTCTTGGGCCACTAGTACGTCTGCATGGGAGAATCAAATCTAATGACTATCTAAGCGTTCTAGCGGATCATGTTCATCCTTTTGTACAGACTGTATTCCCTCGAGAGCTACCGATTTTTCAAGACAACAACGCCCCTATCCACACCGCTAGGTGTGTCCATACATGATTCAAAGAACATGACAATGAAGTTGAGCATCTCGCCTGGCCCCCTCACTCTCTAGACTTAAATATTATTGAACATTTGTGGCAATATTTGGAGTCTGAACTTCGTTCCCAATTCCCACCTCTATCAAATCTGTCAGAATTAGAGGCCACTTTACAAGAGGAATGGCTTAATATTCCTTTAAACATTGTCAATGACCTCTATGCATCAATCCCACGTCGTATTAAATCTGTAATTCAGTCAAAGGGTGGTCCAACTCCCTATTAATAAAGAATTTTTGATATTTCACAGGTGTTCGTATTATTTGTCCCCCATCTGAATATATACATGCTTTTTTTCTTTTTATATATATACATGCATCTTTTGCAGTGTTTTTATGAATCCACCCCCCTCCAACTTACAACTTTGCAGCTATTTCCAACAGAAGAATTTGCATTGCTTAAAATGAATATTTTATTACTCTTTAGGGAGAAATAGTTAAGATGACTCCACTAGAAAAGGAAAATGAATATATTTTGAAAAAAAAAAAAATGATAGATTGAAGCTACTAAAGTCGAAGCGCAAAGTAGCGAGGGCGAACTAACTGATAATAAGGTAGATCTTGTAAAATTTGGAAATTTCAAACAGATTTCTAAGGTTTAAGTTAAAAACTGTCTCCTTCTCTCCTCTTCAAACTATTTGTATAAATGCTATTCAAATCAAGTTTATAGTGAAATTACATCTAATGCTCATGAGGAAACATGCCATATCAGTTTTTTCACAACTTTTCATGACCCTGACATTTTAAAATCTTTTTCCCTCTTTTTTCCCCCCAGGAGATACAAATTTATTGACGAAATCACAGAAGAAGCTTCTGCCTTTTGAAGCGTTTCCTCTGCATGTTCAACAGGAAATAATCCTTTCCTGGTTTGTCGATAAAAACTTAGCCTCTTGTGCTGTCAAAGGTGGAGAGAGAATTGAGGAAAATCAAGTGGTGGCAGTATCAGAAGAAATACCAGCATCCTGTACACACAAAAAAGTCGACTTATCTATTGTGCAGAGCTTCTTTACTGAAGATGCTTGGAAAGCTGTTACAAGCAGTGTTGACCTTAAGAAGAAACAAGATTGTCAGAAATGTATGACTTGCGGAAAGTCTTCTACTTCTCGAAAGGTTGTGAACTGTCTTTGTTGTTTACTTCCCTGCCACTATTCATGTACTGAGTCTAGACCGCGACAAAAGTATTTTTGCCAAAGATGTATGGTAGGTGAGGGATATTCTTTTTTTCTGCATTTGTTACTTAACAAAGTGTTTCTTGTTTTTGATTTTATGTTAAATGTTATTAGCTGATCCGTGTGTGATCCACTTAACAGAAGGAATGCAAAAACTGTTTTTTTTTTTTTAAAGTAATTTTTTGTATAACAGCAAACATGTGAGTTATTTTTTGCTGATAGCGGTGAAACAGTCTTTAAAATGTCTTACTTTTGAAGTTTGATGAAGTGTTACTAAATTTAGGGAATTCCCCCCCCCCCACCCAAAAAACTTTCAGAAATAATATATTTGATGGTGGAAAGTTGGATTAAAATTCTGCTGAGGAAAAAACCCATCACAATGATAATTTTTGGCCCGGATTCGAACTCATGCCCTCCCTGTTATAAGCACTTCATTCTATCTAACGGCGCCAATGTGTCTGACTGAGGGAGGGGGACAAAACACTTAAGGTCTTGTATTAGCGAAAAAAAGACACATAAGTGGCAAAAATGACCTGATTTGCCGACAACAGTTTTCCGGACTATAAAAGGGGCCCTATATTTAAAAAAGCTTAGGGGGACGTTCGGTCTAAATTTCTCCCTGAATGTAAGGTTTATTATGTCATGCTGTTTTTAATTCACAGCATCTGTTTGTTGGGTTGTATTTACCAGCAACTTATTTCTTTTCAAACTTAAATCATGGAGAGGGGCGGCATTTTGCGCTTTTGTCCGGGGCGGCAAAACTGCTAGAGCCGCTCCTGTGACGTTGATATAGGTAGAAGATTGCACTATACACAGTTTTATTACAAACATAAGAAATTCTATTCTATAACAACAATCCTCTTATCTGAGACCTTCAAATCTCATTTGGTCCACTGAATTGTCCAAGTGTTATCTATAATCATATAAAATACATACAACCTAATCTACAGCAAAAAAAATGTCTTCCAAAAAAATAAGTCCAACAAATAAAGTAGAGCTTGTTTCAAACAAATAGTTATTGAAAATGTTTGACTTGGATCAATAAATGACACTAATGCAGTAACCTCTTGCTATACAATCACGCTTATTGGGAGGCAACAACTAAAGCACAATCTATCCAAAAACGTCAAATAACCCAGGTCATAAAAATTAATATTCAATTAACCTACAGATTAATAATGTGTCCATTTAAAAATTATTACTTTATTATTATACAGTCAAACCTGTTTATCTCGAACCTGCTCATCTCAAAAACCTCTCTGTGTCGAAAATTTTCAATTTCCCTGCATTTACAGCATAAATTCAATGTTTTTTCTAATGTTCATCTCGAATGATTTTTCCCAAAAACGTCTATATCTCGAATTTTGATGACTCTCGTTTTTGAATTTCATCTTCAGCCACCTTTATCAATAGTATAACTTTGAGACAAAAATCATCTTCTGCACCATCATTCAAACTTAACTAAACTGTTCGTACTTAAAGGTATGCATTAAGTTGCTATAGATATAGTCATCACAATTAGTAAAACGTGGATTCACAACATGTCGTACAGTAAAATATTCAAAAATATCAAGGAAAAACTAGTTATTAAGTATTTAACTGTGTTCGAATTGCTTATTTTTGTAAATTTTATCACAACCTCTGTATCTCGAATTTTTCTTCTGTCCTGTGAAATTCGAGATAGACAGGTTTGACTGTATTAGAATGATTTTTTAAATACAAATGGAAGAAAATTTAGTTATCTATTATTTTTAAAATAATAATAAGAAATTAAAATATTTCTATTGTTTTCTGCTGAAAAGCAAATCAGGCGTTCTGGCTAAAACTGCACGGAATTCAAATATATCGGACACCAAGAATGTGAAAAATGCATTTTTTATTGGATTGGGGGGGGGGGGCAAGAGGTTTGAAGGCACACAATCCAGAAAAAAAGTAGGGGAATGTGGGGGCAGAGTTAAGTTCACGAACTTGCTTTAAAAGGAACAGATGGAAAATTTGTTCTAAAAATTGTTGTACATAAAGAAGAAATAATATAATTTGAAAGAACTTTTGTTGAAATATTATTTTTCATCTTTGGCAGTTATTTCGTATTTAAAAAAAAAAATGTGGAAAATTTTCACCCAAAAAATCATGGGGCAAAGTGAAAAACAAAACATTTTTGTTATGAATAATTTTCTATTTGACGATTAGTCATAATTTTCATCAAATGAATGTGTAACTTCGCAAAAACAATAATTATTAATGAAAAATAAATGAGTAAGTAAATAAATTAAGTAATATGTGAGAAAAAATAATGAGAGAATAAAATAGAGAATGAATAAGAAAATAAGTTAATGAATGAGTAAATGAGAAAATAATTAAGTAAAAGAATGTAAATATATTAATAAAGGAAGAAATATGTATGTGATTTAATAAATAAATGAATGAGTAAACAAAGTGAACTATTTCAATTTGCTCCCATCCACTTTACCCGCATGCACTTGACAAATTACATTGAACATTTAAAATCAAAAAATGCGTAATATAAACTAAATAAGGACTGCACTGGACATCTGTAAATTTCAATTGATATTTTCAATGATAACTACAAAGAAATTATCATTTTATAATAATCAAATATTTTTGAAAAACCACGAATATTACAATAAATGTATCAAATTTTGAAAATGGCTTGCATAATTTTTTTCGCTGATTTTTGGAGCTACTTATTTTTTGACAGGAATCAACTGTTTTTCTAAGAACTTTGCTAAGCTATGACTAGATAGGTGGTGCTAGTAGACCGAAAATATTTTACCATTTCACTTTGCCCTGCTATTTCACTTTACCCACATTCCGCTACTATGGAGCATTTATAGGAATATAAAAAATACTAAATAGGAAAAGTATTTTTTATATTCCTATAAATGCTACTGAATGAGAGGTTAGTATAATATTAAATTACAGCTAGTGGGGTACCAGTACTCATTTACTCTTTAATTTTCAGATTGTCCTGAAGACAAAAATGGTGATCCTCTACCTTTTGAAAATTTTCCTTTACGTGTAAAACAAGAAAGTATCCTTTCCTGGTTTGTTGATGAAGATTTAGCTTCTTGCATTGTTAATAATGGAGGAACAGTTCAAGACACTGACGTGGTATCAGATCCAAGGGAGGTGCCGCTGTCTTGTCTTAGCAGAAATGTTGACCTCTCTATTGTGAAGGATTTTTTTTCTGAAAGTGGATGGAAGCTTGTAACCAACTTGACTGAGCAGGTTGAGCAGAAAAAATTCGAAAGGAAAGGATGTGCTTTTTGTGGCGGTTTGGAAAACATCAATTATTTTTGTAGAGGCTGCATGCTATTTTACAATCTTCGGTGCATTGCTTATCAAGAGTATGAATGGTATTGCATAGCATGTGAATCTGGTAAGTAGAAAATATTTTTATTTATTAATTAGATATTTAGAAAAAAAAATGTTTCAGTTTGAATTATCCAATAGGAACTGACATACCCTAAATATGATTTCCCTAAAAAATATAAGTTAGATGACCTAGAGTCCGTGTAAAGAGTTAGATTTTGAATTTTTTTTTTTTTTTTTTTTGCTTTAAATTCTTACAATCTTAACTCTGCACTTTATTTTGTGCAGTTTTGCGATTGGAATTATGCATCTAGGAGGAATGATTGCAAAAATTAAAGTCTTGTAGGTTAAACGAGAACACACTGTTTATAATATGCTATGAGGAACTAAAGGAAAAAATGAATTCATCAATCACTACACATTATCAAATGGTGAATAGACTTTAAAAAAATTTCTGTAGGAAGAAAATTGGAAACTTATAAAAATGATACGGGTGAATATCAAGAAAAGTGCTAATTTGAGTCACAAATTTCCCAAGCACTTTCCAAATAAAAATCAAAAATGTTTCTATTTTCATACTGCAAACTTCGTCGCACATACAATCCATAACAAAATTTTTAGATTTTGCTTGATTTCGTAATTGTAGAATTCTTTTTATTGCTTCAAAGTCATGTCTGCAGCACATCACACATTCGAATCGCAAATTTTAAAAAAGTCCTGTGGATTGTAAAACATTGCAGCAGCAAAATATACTTAAGGAAATAATGTGTTTTATGTTCGTCTATGAAGATTAACTCTTGTGTTTTAGATAAAATTAATTTATTTTGATAAAAAAATGCAATATCTGCTTGTCACAAGTTTTCATAACATGAAGAGAGTGCAAACTTCCCCGATGATAATTTCAAGACAAAACTTTTTTTGGTGTTAATAAAGTGCGCTGGGTGAAGCCCTACATATGTTTAAGTTTCGATCGAAAGTTGCCATTTCAGTTGCATTGAATTACAGGTAAGATTTGTTCAATCTTGACTTTTCTGCTTCTACCAAATGAAATGTCATGTTGGCAGCGGAAATTAAGACTCAAAATAAATTAATTTTACAATCTATTTTTGTATAATGGAAAAGAAACCTATTGCCATAGACATAATAAGGTGTTTTGATTTACGAATCTTTAATTAGGGATGTTCAGCTATCATATTGCGGGAAATTAATTTGTCATATCGGCAGCGTCAAAGTAGAAGATATTTGTTACGAAACTGATGCGTGAGTTACCGATGGTTTTTCGCAATTCTTTCTTTGTGTTATAAGTTTGCTCAGTTGAGTTTTAAAGTACTAAGATAACTTGAAGTGCATTGTTTTTCCTGCCAAATTTTCCCATTATTGGAAACAGTTTATTTATTATTTTCTTAAATGCTTCAAAAACAATAATTTTTCTGCAAAATCTGAGCTTTCAAACAAAATTATTGTCATTTACACCCTTTTTTCTTTTACATCAATATTCAGACCTTCGTTCTTAACTACTGCACCCAAAAATATAATTTTTTTTTTAAATGGAAAACTTACGAACAGTTTATTGCAAATCTCCCTCCCCCGCCAAACTCTGACTGATTTGAATTAATTTTGTTTTTTAAGATTGTGTTAAGAATTTTATTTTATTTTGATTTTTTAACTATTAACCTATTTATCTGTTTGAAAAAAGCTTTGTTGCACTAATTTAAACTTTAACTAACGTTTAATTAGTCTCTAATTTTATTTATGAAACTTACAGCGTTCAGGCTATGTAAGTATTTTAAAGCAGTAAGTAACCGCCCCTAAGCAAGAGCTAAGGCAGAAACATGCAATACACCACCAAATCGTCTATTTCGATCCATGGTCAGCTGTTTCGAGCTAATTCTGCTATCAGCATGGAATACGAAAGTAGTTCAGTTGGAGGCAAAAATCCTCTTATAAAGCAAAGAGAGCGAAAAAAACTGGTAGCTAATGTGAAATTAGAATACCAGTGAGCGACCGCACTTAATATGGTACAACTCGTAATTTTTTTCGAAACAGCTGTCCATGGATCGAAATAGCCGAGTTGGTGGTGTATTGCATGTTTCTGCCTTAGCTCTTGCTTAGGGGCGGTTACTTACTGCTTTATACCTTGAGCTTTGCCGAAAAAATTTACGAGTTGTACCGTACTAAGTGCGGCCGCTCGCTGGTATTCTAATTTCACATTAGCTACCAGTTTTTTTCGCTCTCTTTGCTTTATAAGAGGATTTTTGCCTCCAACTCGATTACTTTCGTATTCCATGCGGAGGAAAGCAGAATAAGCTCAAAACAGCTGTCCATGGATCGAAATAGCCGAGTTGGTGGTGTATTGCATATGTAATAATTATTATATTCTAAGTAATAATTTTCTTTTAACACATAAAAGATAGTGAAAGTGATTACTTTTGCACACTAATAGTGAAATCTGTAATATTTGTCAGATCGGTAGCATTCACATCATGTTGGTAATGCTCAAAGACAACCCCCTAAAATAGGGGTAAATGTTCACCTTGAATTGAAAATTTCCATAGTCAAATTGGCACTTTTCCTGATATCCACCCATACATGTATTGTATCAATAAATCGATGTGAGACCTGTTTTTTTACGATGACTGTGACTAGTTTCTTGTTTATTGAAGTCCATCAGAACACTCAAAGTTCTTGCATCAATGTTATTCCAGTAGTTTTTAATAGCATTCATCAAATCTAACTTTGAATTGGATTGTCGTTCATTTTTATGAACTTTTGGCTTAAAATTCGCCAAAGATATTTTATTATATTAACATTGGGTTCCGTTAAAAAGATTCAGTTGACTTATAAACTTGTACGAAAGCATTGTCCTAGTAAAATGTCCAACCACCTGGTCATAAGAAGAGCAATGGATAATAAATTATTTACGAACTTATCTTGATACATAATGGAATACATTTTGTTATGCAACAACTGCATTGGTTCCACTTGCACCGAATTCAACCTAAACCATTGGTGCACTAACATATAATCACTAAAAACGTTTTTTTAAATATGGGTAAGTACACAAATGTGTTGTTTATATTATTAAAAATCCTGAGTGTAGGTAATATTAGCTTTATTGTGTGTGTGCATTTCTTTTTAAATATGAAATAATTTATTGCACTAGAATTGTGACTATTAGTGTACAATAAAAATCTAATTTCTGATTGAATTTTTCCTAGGTTCTTCATTCCCTTCCAAATTTTGTCCTGGAGATGACATGGCTACAGAAACAGAAAACGAGCATTTATTAAGCAAAATGTGACCAATCTTACCAAAATCGACTCCCCAATTATTGTTCAAGATAATATGACAGTAGAGTGCAAGTTACTCTATTTGTTCAGTGTCAGGGGAAAATGCCTAAAATAAAGGCAATATTTTGGCAACTTTAATCCAGAATTCTTGCTCATTGCAAACAAAACTAACATGTTTCTCTTTCATAACTCTTACCGTTTCCTATTTTGCCCATTTATTTAATGATGGATTCTGCTTTAGAAGGCTCAAAAACTCTATTTTTTGAGTAATTTATCCAGTGAATGGACACCTCGTAATTTTCTTTAAAAAATAAGCTTTTAAACCATTTTTCTTAGATGACTCAGCAGTAGGCACGACATTCTACACATTTCTAAAAAGAAAATGCTGTGTTTGTGATTTGTTTGGGTTGTTCATTTACTGGGTCAAGGCATTTTTTCTCCTTTCAACTCCCCAAAAAAACTAATCCAGAACTATAAAAACTAGAGCACTATTTTAAAAAACAATTACATATATCATCTAAAATGTTTTTACTGTCATGTGACAAATGATACACTAGGTGGCCAAAAGTATCCGGACACTTTCAAAAATTTACATTCTTACATATAGCTCGAGAAATAAGTGATCAATTATTCTTTAACTTTAGTCATACAAAATATAGACTTCACCGAACATTTCCAAGTTGAAATTAAATTACCCTTGCATTTGGGGGACGACAATAAGGGGGTTGAAAGAAAAACCGCTTTTTGACCATAACTCTTCGGAAATAGCTCGGAATAAGCTATCAATTTCAGTAATTAATTAGCATACTATGTATAATTACTGTACAAATTTTTATGAATGTACCACTCTTACTTCTGAAGATATGAAACATTTTTGAAAAAACGGCAATTTTATTTGAAGGGTTTTTGCTCATAACACGCAGAGTTTTTGATCAAACCTTATCACAACTTCAGGAAAGATGACAAAATACAAGAGAAATAACATACTAAAGCGGTAAATAAAAATATTAAAAATTCGATGAGATATGAACGTTAAAAGGAAATAATTTTTCACGGCGCATGCGCGAACGACAGAAATTTATAACTACAAAAATATTGTAGCCTGATTTATACTGCATCTTATAAAAAAAGTTCCAGTTGAATATCATGAAAAATGAAAAAGATATCAGCGATCTAGTGAGCTGTATTTCATTCATTTCGCAGACAATACATAAATAGTGAGGGGTTGTCCACAAATAGTGTGGTGACAATCGATCATTTTTTTGCAATGTTAAATTGTATACAGTTTGAAAATTTATATTCGGCATAGAAGTCACATTTCGTCTGTTCGGCCAAAAAGACCTTATACGTACGTTTCCAAAAGTATCCAGACACCCTCTGAAACGTTGGTTTTGAAAGACGACGCAATAACCTTTAATTTAAAAGTAGCTCTTTGTGGACAGACCCTCACTATTTATGCATTGTCTGCGAAATGAATGAAATACAGCTCACTAGATCGCTGATATCTTTTTCATTTTTCATGATATTCAACTGGAACTTTTTTTATAAGATGCAGTATAAATCAGGCTACAATATTTTTGTAGTTATAAATTTCTGTCGTTCGCGCATGCGCCGTGAAAAATTATTTCCTTTTAACGTTCATATCTCATCGAATTTTTAATATTTTTATTTACCGCTTTAGTATGTTATTTCTCTTGTATTTTGTCATCTTTCCTGAAGTTGTGATAAGGTTTGATCAAAAACTCTGCGTGTTATGAGCAAAAACCCTTCAAATAAAATTGCCGTTTTTTCAAAAATGTTTCATATCTTCAGAAGTAAGAGTGGTACGTTCATAAAAATTTGTACAGTAATTATACATAGTATGCTAATTAATTATTGAAATTGATAGCTTATTCCGAGCTATTTTCGAAGAGTTATGGTCAAAAAGCGGTTTTTCTTTCAACCCCCTTATTGTCGTCCCCCAAATGCAAGGGTAATTTAATTTCAACTTGGAAATGTTCGGTGAAGCCTATATTTTGTATGACTAAAGTTAAAGAACAATTGATCACTTATTTCTCGAGCTATATGTAAAAATGTGAATTTTTGAAAGTGTCCGGATACTTTTGGCCACCTAGTGTATTAATTTCTGAAAAGGAAATTTCGCTTAAGTGTTGATTCACTTTTTGGTTTACCCTATAAACTAAAAATAACTTTAAAAATATGAAATTTGAATTATTTCTCAGGTTTGAAAAAAATAATGTGTTTTGTTAAAAAAAAATGTTTTGTTTAAAAAAAAAATAAGTCATTTCAACTTCCTAAAGAATTGTAAAAAATAATAATAATAATTTTCTTGGGATTGCTTTTAGCTCAAATAGAAGGAAAATATATGAAAATAAAAATGGTGTTTGTTTTTTGTTTCAGACGAAAATTACGAGCTCCATCTGTCCCCGGGCTGCCCATCCCCCCCCCCCCCCCCATGCTCAATAGCGCAAATTCCCCCCAAAATTTTTCACAACCCCGTTGTGCTTTTTATTTTATTTTTTTACCCTTTCTTATTATTTATTTATTTTTTAAATATTATTTATTTTTTTAATATTATTTATTTATTTTTTTAATATTATTTATTTATTTTTTTAATATTATTTATTTATTTTTTAATGTTATTTATTTATTTATTAAAATTATAACCATTATATTTTTTTATATATTATTACTTTTTTAAAAGCTCGAACTATGCGCAGAATAGAATCGCTTTTTTTCCCTTCCAGACATTCCAAGTACACACACACGCACAACAAATAAATAAATAAATAATAAAAAACAAATTAAAGAAATAATTTAAATTGAAAAAATAAATTATTAAATAATTTAAAAAAAAAATCAGTAATTTAAATTAAAAAATAAATTACTAATAATTTAAATAAACAAATAAATTAGTTTTAAAAAATCTCCCCCAAAAATTTTGGTGGCGCAACTTGCGCCATAATCCCCCCCCCCCCCTGTGGGCACCCCTGATCTGTCCTAAGGATTGAAAATCGAACATGCATAAAAATCGGTCAACCGGTCACATGTGAATATTTTTCTCCAGAATTTTTTTCCCTCATGTTCACACATGTAACTAAATAATCGAAAAAGTTCGCTGAACAGACTTTTTTTTTTTTTGCTATCCCTAGAAAACTTTCTCAATAAATCAATTTTTTGAGCCTTTTTAAAGCAGAATACCCTCTTACTTTCAACTATCATTTCCAATCCACTATTGAAGTTTTTGTAATGATTTTTCAAGTTTTACTAATTGGGTCTATTATTAATTTATTTGTTACTTTTCTGTTTTAATTGCATTGAATTCATTAGTAACTCTTGTTCATTTATAAAAAGAAAAAAAAGTAAGTAAAATTCCTGCATAAAATGTCACGTCAAAAGTGTTGCTATTATAAAATGCTCAAGATCTACAGATCATAATTGCAAAAAAAGTACTGATAAAATATGTTGTGTCAACAATTGTCTACAAACTTCAAGCTTGTGAAATATGTATCTTGATCCTGCTGTGATTAGCTTATCAAGTTAAAATAAGTGCCTATTTATTTGTTGCTTACAATATTTGAAAAAAACAAAGCAAATTATAAATTTGTTG
>JAXGGA010005365.1:0-78958 GCA_038373865.1 Uloborus plumipes | reverse complement strand
CTGGTTGATGATTGAGGATAGGTACATGAATGTGTGAATGCACCATATCTGATTTTGAATTAAAAATGTTCTATTTATGAGGAGTTTTATGTCATTGTGGCCGACTACTGGAGACTGGCCGACTACTGGAGCACTTACCCTATATTTTTTCCACTAATTAATTTTCAAAGTAGCCAATTATGGCCAATTAATTGGTGTGAATGTTTGCATTAAACTTTTCAAATCATTAATAATTTTTCGCAGTTAAAATTTGAAATATTACTTTTTTTCATTGCTTATGAAATTTATTCAAAGCGTTTATGTGCCACGAGGTGCCTTATTCCTGGCAGATTTGGTGCACTAGGCGTTAGATTCCGTCATTTTCCGCGTAGTTCTGCCATATCTCATAGATGGCAGCACGAGTGAATTCCAAAATTTTTAAATGCGATTTTTACAGAATTTACGAAAAGAATATAGATTGACATTGTGTATGAACTATTTCTGGAATACAAAAGTGGTCAATTAAAAAACAAGGCTCCTGACAAGTTAGTTTCGAGATTTTTAAAAGTAATAACACAAATAACGGGATTAAGGAAATTAAGGATTAAGGAGATTAAGGAAATTGAAAACTAACTTCAAAACAACGTTTTGAAAATGGATGAAAATTTTTGAACTTGGTTTTTACTTATTCACTTATTTTTTCGGCACACAAAGAAAATACATGCATACATAAAAACAAAAGGAATTTTAGTTTATATTGTACATGAGAATAGTGACACATAAACAAATTAATTTTTATTTTTTTTAAAGTGATTGCAAAATCAACGACAAAAATATGGATTGAAACTCTGTTGTAACTGTTTTTCGAACACGAAAGGGGACAAATCTCTACTAATAATAAAGCTGAAAGTTTGTCTCTCTGTCTTTCCTTCTGTCTTTCCTTCTGTCTGTCTGTTACGCGCGTAGCGCCAAAACCGCTCGGTCGATTTTCATGCCACTTGGCACAAAATTAGTTTGTAGCATGTAGTTTTGCACCTCGAAGCGATTTTTCGAAAATTCCATTTCGTTCTTTTTCTATTCGAATTCTTAGCGGAAATTCGATAAAATAGGGAAGAAATATTTCATACACATTTTCAAGTCTTATGTCATTCGAAAGCTTGAAATTTTCTGCACAAAATGACGTTTTTTCGAAGTTTCTACGATCATCAGGAGAGCTGTAACAATTGTTTTTAGAATCCCGAAATTCAAGGCTTACCTTCAGTAAAGCAAGCCAAACGATTCTAAAATGGCTTTGCTCGCGAATAAAATTTGTTTGAAAATAGAGATGAAATGAATTATTTTATCAACGGAAATCAACTTTTCATGTTGTTACCATGGTTACGTGTTCATACTTATTTTTGTTTCGTTCTTTTTCCAGCGTTGCCAGACGTAGTATTTTTGATACTACGGTAGCATTTTTTCGGCCCAAATATGGAGCGTAGTATTTTTCCGGCAACCCTGTTTCCAAAAAACTAATGACTTAATTAAAAGATTTGGCGGATTTTTTTTTTTTCATTTTCATAGATTTCGCATTTCAGCAACATTGATTTTGGCAACGTTTGGAAACAGTAGTATTTTGTAATATTTTTTTTAGAGGAGGCGTTGTATTTTTTTGTTTCAATTCTCTGGCAACCCTGTCTTTTTCCCGGTGAAAATGCTTTGGGACCTTACTTGGCGCGTTTTTGCGTGTCTCGCGGAAGTGAAAGCTTTGAGAGAAACTACGCAAAATAGCCAGGGTTACCACGCTTGGCGCGCCTATTTCCCATTTAGCGAGGAAAGGGTACCTAAAGCACAGATTAACCAAATATCGTATCAATTGCGATATTGCATAGTTCTTTTAAAAGTGTAAATCAGTGTTCATTTCAATGCAGACAAAAGGGATATGAATTGGCGCGACGACTTGGCCATATATCGCCAAGCTTTTGGTCGCCAAGTATTTGCCGCCAATTTGGCGACATATCGCTAAGTTGGCGAAAAAAAATTGTTTTCTTTTTTTTATTTGGACTCAATTTGGCGCTATTAGCGATATTTTGTGAAAGATTCACTAAATGATGTTAAAATCGGCGATGTTTAGGAGATTAATCATTGTAAAACATTTTTTTGCATTGTTTCGTGGCAAACTAGGGATATAAATGCTTGAACTGTTATCTTGCTCACTCCAAGCACTATTTTAGCACTTAAGTCATCTACTAAGAAATTTACACGTAAAGTTAAGTAGCGTGGGGTCCATACCAGATTTTTATATCATACTTGGAAGGAATTATAGTTGAATTACAACTAAAATAGAGCATTTTTTCTGCTATATCAATTATTTTACAAATGATATTTCAATTTTTCACCACGGGCAAAGCCGTGCGGGTACCGCTAGTCTTTAATAAAGCTGAAAGTTTGTCTCTCTGTCTTTCCTTCTGTCTTTCCTTCTGTCTGTCTGTCTGTTACGCGCGTAGCGCCAAAACCGTTCGGTCGATTTTCATGCCACTTGGTACAAAATGAGTTTGTAGCATGTAGTTTTGCACCTCGAAGCGATTTTTCGAAAATTCCATTTCGTTCTTTTTCTATTCGAATTCTTAGCGGAAATTCGATAAAATAGGGAAGAAATATTTTATACACATTTTCAAGTCTTATGTCATTCGAAAGCTTGAAATTTTCTGCACAAAATTAAGTTTTTTCGAAGTTTCTACGATCATCAGGAGAGCTGTAACAATTGTTTTTAGAATCCCGGAATTCAAGGCTTACCTTCAGTAAAGCAAGCCAAACGATTCCAAAATGGTTAATGAAATGAATTATTTTATCAACGGAAATCAACTTTTCATGCTGTTACTATGGTTACGTGTTCATACTTATTTTTGTTTCGTTCTTTTTCCAGGGTTGCCAGAAGTAGTATTTTTGATACTACGGTAGTATTTTTTCGGCCCAAATAAGGAGCGTAGTATTTTTCTGGCCACCCTGTTTCCAATATACTAATGACTTAATTAAAAGATTTGGCGGATTTTTTTTCCATTTTTATAGATTTCGCATTTCAGCAATATTGATTTTGGCAACGTTTAGAAACAGTAGTAGGAGCGTCTATCGCCCATTTAGCGAGAAAGGGGTACCCAAAGCACAAGGATTAACCAAATATCGTATAAATTGTGACATTGCAACGTTCTTTTTAAAGTGTTTCATTTCGGAAAATGTATTGTTTTGTTTTTAAAGCTGGGAAAGGAAACTTTCTTCTTCTTTCAAATTTTGGTAAGATTTCTGTTGGTTTCTGTGAGCAACAAAATTGTTCTTATTTTCTCTTTTGGCTTATTTTTGTGCATCTCCAGTTGGGGTTTCATTTGAATGTCACAAGGGGATGCTTTACCCCTTTTTTGGAGTTAATCAGTGTTAATTTCAATGCAGATGAATTGGCGCGACCACTTGGCGATATATCGCCAAGCCTTTGGTCGCGAAGTATTTGTCGCCAATTTGGCGACATATCGCCAAGTTGGCGAATTTTTTTTTTTTATTTGGACTCAATTTGGCGCTATTAGCGATATTTTGCCAATTTGGCGACAAATTTGCGATTTTTTTAAAAACTTTTTTTTGGGGGGGGGGAGTTCAATTTGGCGCTATTGGTGATATTTTGCGAAAAATTCACTGAATGATGTTAAAATCGGCAATATTTTGGAGCTTAATCATTGTAAAACATTTTTTTGCATTGTTTCGTGGCAAACTAGGGATATAATGTTTGAATTGTTATCTTACTCCCTCCAAGCACTATTTTAGCACTTAAGGCATCTACTAAGAAATGTACACGTAAAAGGAAGTAGTGTAGGGCCCATACCAAATTTTTATATCATACTTTGAAGGAATTGTAGTTGAATTATAACTAAAATAGAGTATTTTTTCTGCTATATTAATTATTTTACAAATGAACTTTTAATTTTATACCACGGGCAAAGCCGTGCGGGTACCGCTAGTTCATAAATAAATCTTTTAATGCTCATTGCTTTTCCTGAGAGGAGAGGGCAGGATTAAAACTATTAAATTTGATAACACTACAAGTTAGATTTGAGATTTTAATTAGAAATTACACAAATAACTTTTAAAAATATGACATAAAATTGTAAAGATAATTTTTGGACTTCAAAATGTATGTAATTAATGAAATAACACTTCAGATCCAAATTTTGCTGTTTTCAGCGGTAAGGGAGACTAGGCGTTAGATTTTTCTAATTAAAATCTCAAATCTAACTTGTAGTGTAATCAAATTTTAATAGTTTTAGTCCTGCCCTCTCCTCTCAGGAAAAGCAATGAACATTAAAAGATTTATTTATGAATTTGACCCCTTTCGTGTTCGAAAAACAGTTACAACAGAGTTTCAATCCATATTTTTGTCGTTGATTTCGCAATCACCTTAAAAAAATTAAAAATTAATTTGTTTATGTGTCACTATTCTTATGAACAATATAAACTAAAATTCCTTTTGTTTTTATGTATCCTGTATTTTCTTTGTGTGCCGAAAAAATAAGTGAATAAGTAAAAACCAAGTTCAAAAATTTTCATCCATTTTCAAAACGTTGTTTTGAAGTTAGTTTTCAATTTCCTTAATCCTTAATCCCGTTATTTGTGTTATTTAAAAATCTCGAAACTAACTTGTCAGGAGCCTTGTTTTTTAATTGACCACTTTTGTATTCCAGAAATAGTTCATACACAATGTCAATCTATATTCTTTTCGTAAATTCTGTAAAAATCGCATTTAAAAATTTTGGAATTCACTCGTGCTGCCATCTATGAGATATGGCAGAACTACACGGAAAATGACGGAATTTAACGCCTAGTATTTGGTGCTTTGTAAGCAGTCTCAAAAACTCTTTCGTGCTCAAAACCCTATATTCGTCTGCTTGCCCCCCCCCCTAAATTGGTGGTTTACATCCTTCCCTGTGTGTGTGTGTGTGTATTCTAACACGCACACAAACCAAAATCAAACGGAGTTGTTTTAATACCGAAACGCAGGTGTAGCTTGCTTTGGTTGCTTGAGAATTACATCATTTTTCAGTTCCAACCTAATATACCGATGAAATAATATTTTTTTCATACATTTTTATTTCTTCGCATTTTATTCATTTGCTTGCTTTTATTGCACTTATTTATTTCTTTGTTCTATTAATTTTTTCATACTTTTTAATAAGCACGTTTCTATTTTAAAAACAGTTTAAATTACTCTAATCGAGCATTCGAAAAAAAAAACCATTCAAATAATGTTAATAAAGAATTGAACTCATACTCTGGATTATAAATTCGGCCAGCACTTAATTCAACAACTAATAATGTGAGCTAAAAGTCTGTGACGAAAATGTCATTTCGCATTAATGTAAATTTATATTGCAGTTTATCATATCAAAAAGAGTGATCAATTGACATTTATATTCAAACCACTGTTTTTTTATTACACAAGAATTGTTTTTTGCAGCTCCATATTTGTGTCTAGAAGCCTCTCAGCCGCTGTCGAGACATTTTCGACAACGTTGCCCAGGGAGTACCACGTGGAGGTGGGCTTCTAGGAGCCTCGTTCTGTACCCAGTCGTCTTGCAATCATTTTTTGAGGCAGATGCAAGGTTTTATCATTTCTAAAAAAAATGGTGTAACAATCATTATCACTTTTCTTTTTCAAAAAAGGGAAGATGATGTAATGATTCAAAAATGATTTCAATCCAGACTGAGTTCAAAACAAGGCCGTGAAGCTGAGTTTGCCATCATCTGGCTAGTGAAATTCGCAAAAGTCTTTAGCCAGTCAAATAGGCGTTTAGCAAAAAAGCATAATGTGAGAGAACTCTAATTTTGGTTGGCTTAAAGCATAACAGCGATTTCGTCACGAACCAGATGGATGCAAACTCAGCTCCACACTCCCCAGGGGGCCGCATCCACCACCCGATCTTATCCCTCTTGCGGCCCCCCGAGCTGACCAAGATCTTATGTGTCAGCTCTTTTTTGGTAGTTTTTCACGATTGCCTCACAAGTTGATGAGTCATTTCATCAAACTAATCTGAAAAGAAGAAAAAAAGTCATTTAATTTACTTGTTACTCATTACTGGAAAAAAAATGTATAATTTATTTTTTTAAAACATATGTTTATTGTCTTTGAAAAGTTTGACAGCCAATCAATTGACAAAATATTCGGTAACCAAAAGTTAGTGATATTTATTGAGCGTATTTTGAATTATAAATTAATATAAAATATATTTGTCCATGAGATTTTCATTATTACTGGTTGTTCGATACTCTAGAGAAAAATCTATAAATTCGTGATGGTTTTAAAAACTTAACTAAATAGATTAAAATACAAATCTTAGATTTCTCAACTTCTGAACAGGTTTTGAGAAGTTTATTGTTAAAGTGTGAATTGTTTTGTGACATTCCTAAGATAAAATTTTAATAAATGAAAAAGTTTTTTTGCACATTTGCTGAAATCTACTTTGCTGAAAAGTCTACTTTGTAACTACTTTCAATTAGTAACCATAAGAAAATGGGAAAGATTAAAATATTTCAAATTACCTTATGAATGCGGGCAAGAGTCTCTCCCTTTAGATGAAATTTTCACAGGTTTATCTTTGTATCGAAGATGTTGGGTTGATTATTTCACTGAAATCTTCACAAGGTTTTACAAGTTCGTTTTTTTTTTCTGAGTTCGTGTCAAAGTTTTCTTTTAAATGAAACTTTTGCAGGTTTATCTTTTTGTTAAAGAATTCCGGGTTGATTATTTCACTGAAGTCTTCAGAAGCTTTTACAAGCTCTCGTTTTTTTTTTTTGGGGGGGGGGGGGAGCTTGTATCAAAGTCTTCTTTTAAATGAGACTTTTGCAGGTTTATCTTTTTGTTGAATATTTGTTGATTATTTCACTGAAGTCTTCAGAAGCTTTTACAAGTTCGTTTTTTTTTCCTTTTTCTTTCTTTTTTTTTTTTTTTTTTTAGTTCGTATCAAAGTCTTCTTTTCAATGCAACGTTTGCTGGTTTATCTTTTTGTTGAACATGTTGTGTTGATTATTTCAGTGAAATCTTCAGATGGTTTTAAAAGCTCTCGTTTTTTTTTTTTTTTTTGAGCTCGTATCAAAGTCTTCTTTAAATGAGACTTTTGCAAGTTTTGTTGAAGATGTGTTGATTATTTCACTGAAGTCTTCAGAAACTTTTACAAGTGCGTTTTTTTTTCTTTTAAATTAAACTTTTGCAGGTTTGCAGGTTTGTCTTTTTGTTGAAGATGTGGGGTTTACTATTTCACCAAAGTCGTCAGAAGGTTTAAAGAGTTTTTTTTTTTTTTTCACAAATAGTATTTAGGAAAATCATTTGACTTTTCCCTTTGTAATTATGTCCACTCAGTAATTATGTCCACAGCTCTATGAGGGCTGCATGTCCGAATTGTCTTGTCATTGTTGATGTTAGGGGTCGCACCACCCGATGTTATTCCCTCTTGCGAATCCCCGAGCCGACGAGGATCTTATTAGTCAGCTCTGTTGTCAGTTCGTGATGGTTTATTCAGTAGTTGAAGGGTTGACGCAGCAAAAGAATCTGAAAAGAGAGAAGAGAATATGTTACTATTTCATCGTTACTCAACAAAGCAGTTTGTTTAATTTAATTTTTTTCTTAAACATAGTTTGGAGTATTTTTAAGATCTTGGACAAATTGCAAACTTAAAAATAACATATTTTTTATTTAATTGAATATGGATTAATATTTATTCACATTTCATCTACGTTTGGAGTATTTTACCTCAGTGTTTTTGAATCCTTTTTGAAATTGTTAAAAAATGAAGCTTGCAACTAGATGCAACGTCAACAATGTTTTACACTAATGCTCTCTAAGTTATTTTTGTGGCATCAATAGCTTTAGTATAAACTCGGTAGTTTCAATGTTTTTGTGAACGATTTCATACTTTCTTTCCGAATCTTTGACCCTTCATTTTGTAATCAATTAAAAAAAATTTTGTGTAAATAAGTAATATTTGTGCACTGTATTAATTATTTTGATATTTTGAACCTTAATTTTTTTTCCATGCGTAAAGAACATCCGGAGAAAATTACTACAAATAAATTTCAGGTTATTTGTCCATATATGAGAAGAATTATATAGTGTTGCTATCTTTTACTAAATCCATAGAGATATAAGCAAACGTTGATTCCAGATCCAACGAGTTATTTGGCTGATCTGTCTGCTTTTTATCATTGCCAGGCATGGCCTCATTAACCCATGCTTAGGCCATGAGGCTCGGCCTAGGAGAACCTTAATTCAAGGAGCCTCCTAAAGCTATAGAAAGATTATGCAGAAGAATGTAACAAAGCATGGTTTTAATTTGTTTATCAAGAGGTTTAAAATCAACAGCAACGTATAATACAGTGTTTGGCAATGTGGCTTTTAACATCAAAAAGAGCTACTTTTTACTATCAGTTGAATTTTATTTTATTTTTATTCTAGCTTTATAAACTCGGTTCACCGAACTTTAGTTCACCGAGTGTATAAATTCATTTTTGAAGTACTAAGGATTTTGAAAAATCTGTTTTCTTTATATACAGGTAAGTCTGAGAAAAAATGAACGACAAAATAATTAAAATTACCTTTTGACTGCAGAGAGAAGTCTCCTTTTAAAAGGAATTTTGGCAGGAGTCGCGTTGATGACGTCCAAAGTGGTGTTGGCGATTTCACCGCAGCCATCAGAAGGTGTTACAGGTCCTTCAAGAGATGTTGGAGAATCAGCACCAGGATTGGGTTCAGGATCAGGAATGGGCTCCGTACCAGGATTGGATTCAGTATCCACAGTCGGTTGTTGAGTAAACTTGGAGAGGGATTTGTAGGACAAGTCCACCATCCGAACCACGAATGTGATGTGGTCGCCGCTCCCGGCTTGGAAGAGGATGTCCAGGGCCTCGAGAGGGTTGTATTTGCGGAGGGTCACGCCGTTGATTTTGAGCACGACGTCCCCCACGTAGAGGTCCCGGAAGGCGGGAGAAGGGTACACGCAGTGGGTCACTTTGAAGCCTTCGAATCTGAAAATTCAGGAAAAAAGAAACGTTGTAATTAAATGATTTTACAATGAAACATATACAGTTTTACTTTCTTATGGATGAACTCTCATTTATTTCCTAAAGTAACTAAACTGCTAAACAAGAAAAAGAAACGAAAGAAAAATATAGTTTTAGCTCCTTTATGAGGAGCTAAATTATTATATAAAGCCGAGTAGGCATGGCATAGTGCGGCAAAGTTTACTTCAATAACACACACACACACATACACACACACACACACATATATATATATATATATATATATATATACAGGGTGTCCACTCCAATCGTGGCCCAATAGCTAATTTCTAAACCGTTAGAGATAAGCATATAGTTTATTTAGGGAAAAATCTCCAAATTATGAAAGGAATTTTGGGTCTATTCACTGTTTTTCAAAAAATCAAATTTTGAAAGAGTTACGAAATTTAAATTTTTATACAGCCCCCCAGTCCTATCAGTCATATTTAGTAAAACATTCTTGACACTGTAACGTTTAAAACTAAAAAAATCACTCTTCTACCACAAAAATTGACCGAGTTATGACGTTTTGAAAAATCAAGATTTTTCATTGTTTCATGACGTCATCGAGAGATCGCTTCAGGGACCGTATGCGAAATCCTTCAAAATCTTGATTTTTCAAAACGTCATAACTCGGTCAATTTTTGTGGTAGAAGAGTGATTTTTTTTTAGTTTTAAACATTACAGTGTCAAGAATGTTTTACTAAATATGATTGATAGGACTGGGGGGCTGTATAAAAATTTAAATTTCGTAACTCTTTCAAAATTTGATTTTTTGAAAAACAGTGAATAGACCTAAATTTCCTTTCATAATTTGGAGTTTTTTTCCTAAATAAACTATATGCTTATCTCTAACGGTTTAGAAATTAGCTATTGGTCCACGATTGGAGTGGACACCCTGTATATATATATATATATATGTATGTATTTACTATTCTTCAAAACTAAATATGCATTAGCATTTTTAAAAAAATCTACAGCGACTCGTTTATCCCTATCATTTAATGTTTACACTTTCATCTCTTATGAAAATGAAATATTTTTCAAGCATGGTACCCTCTAGAAACGTGCGAAGTGAAAAAAACAAAGTACGAAAAAGTTTTATGAAAGACTTGATGCATGTTCGAAAAGTGGAAACTTTTTTCAAGAGCGGAAACTTTGTATACTTTTCACTGTAATCCAGTTACAAATGAAATTGCGCAGAGAAGTGAGTTTTTGGGAATTCACATAAACAATGCCACAGAGGAAAGACGTCTATTACAGTCAACTCGCTTTAACTTGAAGCGATATATCTCGAAAATTCCTTTTTCTTGAAGTCCCAAACAATTGAGAATTCTGTTGGAACTTCCAAATCCTCGAATATTTAAGCCGATCCCTTGTGACTTTGAGCTGTCAAAAGGTGACAGAAGAAAAATGAGAATTTTTGTAAAAGATTTAAAACTTGGAGGTTAGAATGCTGCTCTGTAAAAAATGAATATTGTTTTTACAGTATAATACAGCTAAATTTATAGTAATAAACTGTAAAAATTACTTATTTTGCAGTAATCTCCATATATTATTTCTCTAAGCCGAATCCTATACCCGGTCGAAACTCGCTCATTTCTTCATCGAATTGCAAGAAAATTTATGATTTTGAAGCTTATCCCGCGGGCTATTGACGAAAATTAGACCCACCCTCTAAAAAGTGTCGGTTCGTTTTTTATTCGAACTTCAATTTTTGGGCACAAAATTGACTCTATCTAGCGAAATAATTGTCGTATCGTCTCCATTTTGATTTCATTCGAAAGATTAAAAAAAATGCGTTCTTTAGAACGTTTCTCCGCTAGCGCCGCGTAACGAGAATCTCGAAAATCCACGTTTAAGCGACTTATAAGCGATTGAAGTTTGAAAAAGTTAAATTTTTTGCTCAACTGTCAAAATCGTTACATTGTTGTTCAAATCAATTTTAAATGCGACATTTCAAGCCAAGGCTTAGCTCGGTAAACCTTAATTGTATAACTTTTATTGTTTCAAAATACTATGATAGTTTTGCGATAACGTTAGTATTTAGTTTAGTAGTAGCCTTGGGTATTTGATTTTAATATAGGGTATCACTTTTGTAGTAGTTGTAAAAGTGAACGTGTCTTTGATCTCTTTGAAAAGTTGTCAGAACGACGGCAGTAGATGGGGATGTTGTGCAAATGAAGCCAATAAAAATTGTCGTATTAAATTTTAAGTTTAGAGGGTTTTTTTTTTTTTTTTTTTTTTTTTTTTTTTTTTTTTTTTTTTTTTTTTGCGGAATTCCGCACGGGTCACCTAGTTTACTGTAAAATTGCTAATTTTGCAGTTTATTATCGTGCATTTTAGTTTTAAATTGGAACCTCGGCTGCTAGTATTGTACTGTAAAAACAACAGTTCATTCTTTAAAGTGGGAACAAGTCCAAATTTGTGGGTGTTAACAAATACACTGAGAGCCAAGGCGAGACCCTTGTCAGTTTGTTCTGGATATGACCGGTGTTGACAATGGTAGCCCTGTTCACACAAATGTTGTTTTGTCGTAACACATTGCAGTTGGTAAGGTTAAAGCAAACTGTAGTAAGTATTTAGGCTTACCTATGAAGGTCATCAAAGGAGAGTTTGAGAGTCATCCCGAAGGTGCCGTTTTCCTTGCGCAGATGGATGGTATCCTCCCTAAAAGTGAAGTCTTGGGTTAATATCAAGTATTTGTGTCGAAGTTGTTGATAGGATACATATTTATTTTTTTGTAAAGAAGGACTAAAATTTTGGATGTTTTCAAAAAGTTCCATGTTTTGAAAATACATCACAGTACTTTTTTTACAACTTGGGGTCAATTTTTTTTATCCGAGGGCAGCAATTATATTAAGTTGAACCTCGCGGACCAAAACACATACAAAATTTCAACATATTTGGATTTTTTCCAACATAACATGGAAAAACGCTGAAAGAGAAGGAAAATAGCAAGTCAAGAATTGCTGTTAGCATTACTACAAGTCTTTTTTTTTTTCGATAATATAAAGTTTATATATATCTTTCAGAAACTGATTTCTGACTACGGCTACAAATTTGCAACTATCATTTATAACAAAGAATAAAGAAAAACGGTTGTTTTGGAAGGTTCCCAGATCATAGTTTTCAAATCATAACATTCAACATACAACGGGTCGCATGAATCAGTTCCGCTAGCCGCGTGGGGCACGCGGGCTATACGTTGGATACTACTGGCTTAGTAGGACGTACAAGTGCATGCAGAGTTGTACAGAAATGTAATAAAACAATGACTTACTCGATGGTGAGGGGTCCGTATTCCTCGTTGTCCCAATCCTCGTCAAACGACAGGTTGGTGAGTGATGATTCCGTAGAAGACATTTTCGATCAGATCTGGAAAGAAGACATAAAAGATGTCAAAATTAAATGCATAAATTAAAAAAAAAAAGAAATCCCAGAATTTGTTTTTGACATATCATGCTTTTCGCGATCAAGAATTGCAGTAAGGTATTGCCTCTGTGATCCTAAAGTTCATTTTGCATAAAATTTAGCTTTCATTTTCAGAATTTTTTACTTATTCTGAATAGTATACAAAAAATAAATATAAATAAAAATAAAACAAAATTTAATTTAATTTAAAAAATAAATAAATTAAAAGCCAAAGTGACCTACTTTTCACGGAAAAGTTAAGAAAGTGCAATATCCTATGTTTGCCATACTTTTCTAGATTCAAGTTCAAGATGTCTTTTTGCTTCTAACACAAATACATAAGCACACCTATTCTCTTGAAATCGATTTTTCATTACTCGTGAAAGGAAGTAGTCTGGGGTCCACATCAGATAGTTTGCTTTTTCTGATTTTTCAGTAAATAGTGCAACATTAGATTTTTAATGGACGTCCCTGAAAGATTTGTAACAAAACTAAGTTCCCATGTATTCATGAAATAATATAAAAAGTAGAATATTTTTAGCTCAAAGATTTCACGGAATCTAAAGTTAACATTTGGCTACAAATGGGAGAGTTCCCCTAAATCTACTGTTGTATCTGAGTGATTGGGAAGGGGACTAGACTTGGGAAGGGGGCATCTTTCAATCATAAAATTCCGCCATCTGGAAAATCCTTAGTTTTCCATAGCAATAAATTCATCATGCCGCCAGTGCACCCCATTTTTCTTTCTAGCCAATTATTGACAGTGAATTGATTTACATTGATCCGAAGTCAGTAGCGTAGGCTTGACATTGCCAGGACTTAAAATGTCAATTCTATGTCAACGTTTTAGCAAGCGCTGAATTAAACACTGAAGCAGTTCAGAGTATGTAATAGATTGCATTGGACATAGGACAAAGAAAAAATTGTTGCTTACCAGTTTTTGAAACTTTTCACGAAAATAAATCCAAAAAACACAAATCTTTAGGACTGAGTTAGAATTCAAGCTACTAGCTATCGCATCCACTCAAAAGTGACGTGTTGGGATTTTGTTCCCTCTGTTATAGAAACCGAGCATTGTTGCAACAATTGAACCTACATGCAGAATTGTTGTAACTTAGTATCCATAATCGATCATTGTTGGTGCTGTTTCATCTACATTAAAGCATTGTTGGTATATTTTCCTGATGTTCTATTGGTTGCTTCCAATTGGTTTTTTTGGCACAAAATCCTAAATAGAAAAATACTGCGCCAAGACTGCTTTTTACTGCTTTTCAGTTATTTCTTAAACGAAAAATATTACAGCCAGCTCTCAAATCACTGAAAAAAATATTCTTACAAAATCTTCAAGAACACGCACCCTATTTCACGGCTGGGTTACATTAACGTGGTCGCTTGGCGACAAATGATGGATCATTTCATGTGTTGTTAAATTTAGTGTGCGAAGTTTTTACCTTCAGTGGAACTTAGAATATCAGTTAGTTGCTTTTAGGAGTCCAAATAATTAGTTGAGCATTTATTTTTGAAGGGAAAGATATTTTACAACATCATATTTTGCCCCCTTATTCAAAAAGTCAGTGCAGTTTTCCTAGCGGAGGGAGACCTTGGGAAAACTAATCAGTTAAAAATAGCAAACAGTAAAATTGTGCGTGTTTGTGAGCAATGTTCTGCATTTTGGAAAAGTACCTCTTAATGAATATCTCTATAGGGGCTCACTGCACAAGATGACGACTTTAACAGTTTTTTTTTATTTTGTTCTCACAGACGTAGAAAAATGTAAACTTATACTTTGTCAGCTGTAATTCGTGAGGTGACTCTTAATTTATTAAGCTGTGTGATAACCACAAAAATGATTTCAAAATTGAATCGGTGAGAGCAAAAACCACATCAGTCAAATAAATTCAAAAATTCGTTTTTTATGGAAACAAGCTCTGGAAGGCAAGATGCGTGTTGACAGCAAAAATCGCGTCAATCAGGTTAGTAGTTCCAAAGTTACGGGGCCTCCCTTCTGAACGTTGAGCGCACACAGAAACGACGTGAGAACAGTGACTGACGTTGTTTATGCACTCAACTCTAGAACGAGCATGACTTTCTAAGGGCACGCATTCGTTCCCGACGATCAGATTTCGGTACTATTAAGAGGACGATACGTAAACATGATCGGATTTGCACACCTAAAGCACTAACGCAGCCAGAATTTTCTTGGGGAGGGGGGTGATCGAAACAAATCTTTTCTCGAGTAAAAGACTACTGGATTAGATTTTCAACAATGTTTAAACCAAAGTCTATGGGGTGGGACCCCACAGACATGATGAATATGAAGAGTTGTGTGCTCAGACCAATAACAGCTTTCACGTCACCAAGCTACTCTTCTTGGACACAAATTTGATGATTGGTGGAAGGACTTATACAAAAAAAAAAAAAAAAAGGCTTAAACAGAGAATTGCGAGGGGAAAATGTGCAAAAAGAGACAAAATTTAAGTTTACCCCCACTCGATACAAGGAGTTCCCCCATAGCTTTAAGGGAAAAGGGGTTATCGCGGCATATAATTTCTTTGATTGGGGCTTGCTAAGCTTCTGAAGCTTACTTCCCGAAAAGTCGCTTTTGCTTCAAGCCAGGCCTATCCTTCAGGACACGTTCCAACCAACATAAATAAAATGGAAAACATCAAGGTGATTGCATGTATTCCTGAAAATTTTTTTGTGATGAACTATTTACCTGATCAAAGACTTCCCATGATGGCAGAACATGATCTAATTTAAGAGATGTACAATGTACATAACCATATTTTTTTCCCTCTTTTATTGGTGTAGACTAAGCAATCGCTTCTTAATTTTTGTAATAACCTTCCACGGTTGTTGATGACCCATATTCCTTATAGTGTAAAATTTTAGTTCTTTATTTCATTTGATTTCGTAATTTTTTTAACTATGTATGAGTAAAATTGATCTTAAGAATTAATTAAGATCTTAAAAATTATTAAGAGAGCTTAATAATTTTTTGAAGTCATGTGTCACAATAATAAAGCAAGAACTAGTTCATATCTGATGAAATCATTAATAAATATAAACTTTTAATGTATGATAACTTTTTCCCTAAGTTGTAAAAGCCTACTGAGTGCAAAAACAACATCAGTCAAAATTTCATTTTCAATTTCCCTAAGCCCGATTTAGACTGAATCTATGTAGTTTTTGCATGATAGCAATGCACATTAGGGTGGGGCGAAAAATAAAAAGTTTTTTAGATCAACTTCTAATAGTTGCCAAAAGTTGTCTTTGGTGATAGTTAGCTTTTGTGCAAAATTTGAGAAAAATCGGTTAATATCTTCAGGGGGCGCTGCGATCGCAAAGTTTTATCATAGCTTTTATCGGGATTTTATGGTTAAAATATGAAAAACAATGCCGTTAGCTAATCTCATTGCATTTTTTTTACTCATAAGATATATTCATGCATTCAAAGCATGTGAAATAACTCACAAAAAATTATTTTATATGATATATTTATATTTCAAGCATTTAAAAAGAAACAAAAACGTGAAAAAAAGTGATTTTTTTGAAATATAAATATATCATATAAAATAATGTTTGTGAGTCATTTCATATGCTTTTAATGCATGAAAACATCTTTTGAGTAAAAAAACGCAAAGAGACTAGCTAAAGGCATTCTTTTTGATATTTTAACCATAAAATCCATAACAAAGCTATGGTAAAACTTTGCGATCGCAGCGCCCCCTGAAGATATTAACCGATTTTTCTCAAATTTTGCACAAAAGCTAACTATCACCAAAGACAACTTTTGGCAACTATTAGAAGTTGATCTGAAAAACTTTTTATTTTTCGCCCCACCCTAATGCACATGCATGTTATGATGCAGGAAAAAAAGAATTGTTCAATTATTTGAAAATTTGGAGGAGCTATGACGTTTTTTGTCTCTCCTGAAATTCTTGACTGATGTTGTTTTGGCACTCACCGATTCAATTTCATGACACATTGAGTCACATGCGTCATCTTGCCCCAAATACGAGAAAGAAGGCTTATTAGAAGGCAATACCTTGTATAGGGGGCAACGTGGGCCTAGAGGTAGAATACTCTCCTCGTAAGCAATGGGTCGCGGGTTTGAATCCCGCCTTGCCCATGGATATTATTTCATCCTCTCTGTGCCGCAAATCTGTCCTGTGTTTGTCAGGAGGCAAAGCGCATAGTACTCAATCCTCATGTATGTTGAAGCTGATGACTTTTTCTGGGGGGGGGGGGGGGGAGACCTTGTTTAGAAATACGTAAACACGCGTAATAGTTTAAGTTTTCACTTCTGTCGGCACTCTTCAAGTGCAACAGTTTCTTTTTTTTTTCTGTGCACTTTTCTTGCTGTCCTAGTAATTCTGACCACCAGTGTTGTACATTGATTCCGCTAAATTCAACCCAGAGCTGCATCGAGAAATTCTTGAGCATTTCATGACACCATCACACCTGAGGATTTATGTGATTTACTCGTAGATTACATGCTTCAGCAAGATTCAGTTTCATTCCACACAAATCGACAACGGTTCAGTAGAAGATTGAAACCGGCAGGGGCGCCCCGAACTAAAATTTTTGGAAAGGGGATATCACCAATTTGCCGAATGAAGTTCCAATTTCACCGAACGATAAAATACAAGCACGCACGTAGCACACATGTCGTACATGCACAGCAAGACTTAAGTCCTTGTCCTTCCTCTGTGTGGGAATCAGGTTAAAGAGCTAATATTTAGAAAAGTGCCAATTTGAGTCCCAAGTGAATTTTCACCAGTATTTCAATAACTAGTTTAAAAAATAATTTTTCCCAGAAAGAAGATAAGTTTCTCTTTCATTTCATCTACTAACATCAGAAAAAAAAAATTTTTTTTCATCAGAAAATATTGTGTTTATACATCAAAAATCAGATCGGTAACGTGTCCCAAGTAGCAAAGCTTAACATGCAAACAGGTCATGCGCACTTTCTAACTTCCCAAAAAAACACTTTTGCACAAAAAACGATTCTATTTTTACCCCTTTGTTAATATTTTACTTCATTTTTGTTTTAATCGATTTCTGATTTTCTAGCTGATGCGAAATAAGCGTGTCCCAAGTTCCGCCGTCAGAGTGGTAACAACAACTTCCGATCTATGTTTAGGCTCCCAAAATCATTTCCTGCACCTATACCACGTGATACTGAGTACCTGGTGGAAAGTTTTATCGAATCGTAATTAAAAATTTGCATTTCTGCATCTAAAATTGTAGGTAAAATTTTTTAAAGTGATTTTATAAAATGTGTGTCATTTGAGTCATCAGATCGGTAACACGCTCTAAAATGCGCAGTTTTTATTATTTTAAAAATTATTTTATATATAAGTATAGTCCTTTGTTACAAGTGAAAAAACCACGTGTTTGATTTTGGTTTAGTGCGATCGACTCGGAAATAAAAAAAAAACTTTGTCAGTTTCTCAGATCGGTAACAGTCAGAGCGGTAACATTGAAAAACAGCAAATATGTTACAGAACTAACTCACACGTTTCAGAATTATAAAAAGCAAAAATCATACTTTAGCCATATATATTGAATATTTTTGTTCTTAAAAAATGAAAAGCAATGAGTTTTAGTACAATTGCTTCATTTGTGGTTTGTATGACCTAACAATAGAAGTTAGTAAAATAAGAAAAATTGACACTGCAGAAATTAAGTTAATTAATTATTATTATTTTAATTTATTTATTTATTTATTTATTTTTTTTTTGGTGCTTCAATTTCTCATAACTTCGCTAAATAACTAGATAATAACTAGCATGCTAAATTTGAATTTCTGATCAAGAAATTAAATTTCCTGCAACTAATTAAAGAAAAGCAAGCAGCAGAGTTGTGTGTTGAAAAAGTTGAAGTTGTGTGTTGTTTTAAAACAAAACAAATGTTTTATTAGCTTGGATTTGGTAATCTCATAATTTATTTTATCTAAAAACCTTATCGCTCATTTTTATTTCCAAGAAATGCTTTTTCATAATGAAATTTGATTTTTTTAGCCTAATATATATATTTTAATATAATTATCTTAATTCTATGTTAAAAATGCAAGGAAATGATATCATATTTAGAGATGTTAACGAAGACTGAAAGCATAAACTCAAATATGTAGCTCATATTAACATCAGATCTGTAACATTCATCAGATCTGTAACGGCTTAAAAGTGAGTAATCTAAGGAGGGGGTAAATAACTTCCTTGACCTCCCCCCTTTTATTTTCTTGCATTTAGACCCAATTTAGACTTAAAATCCAATATTAGTTTTTTTCTGCAAAAAAAATTTTTTTTCAGAAAACTCCAACTTCAAATTGGCTCTTTTCTAAATATTGGCTCTAAATTCAAATGACTGGTGTTGTGAATGTCCGCCATACAGATCTTGTAAACGGGTCTTCGGCATGTGTGTGGGAAAAATTTAATTAATTAATTTAGTGAGAAAAAACATTAGGCATCTTTCAAAAAAACAATTCTAAAAACTAAAACTCTCTACCAAACAGCCTAAAATGTATAACCAGTAGAAATTTATTTAAAAAACGGTTAAAAAATGTTATACATAGCTCCACTTAAACTTAAACTTAAACTAATTTGTGAACACTAATTTATTCTCAATGTCTTTCGGTAGCTCTGAATTTAAATTTTTCTTTTCTTTGTTTATATTGTTTTTTTTAATATATATACACTGAAGTGACAAAAGTCATGGGATACCTCTTAATATCGTGTCGGCCCTCCTTTTGCCCGGCGAAGTGCAACAACTCGACGTGGCATGGACTCAACAAGTCGTTGGAAGTCTTCTGCAGGAATATTGAGCCATGCTGTCTCGATAGACGTCCATAATTGTGAAAGCGTTGATGGGGCAGGATTTTGGGCACGAACAGAGCTCTCGATGGTGTCCCATAAATGCTCAATGGGATTCATGTCGGGCGATCTAGGTGGCCAAATCATTCGTTGGAATTGTCCAGAATTTTCTTCAAACCAATTGCGAACAGTTGTGGCCCGGTGACATGGCGCATTGTCATCCATAAAAATCCCATCGTTGTTTGGGTACATGAAGTCCATGAATGGCTGCAAGTGATCTCCAAGTAGCTGCACATAAGCATTTCCAGTCAATGTTCGGTCCAGTCGCACTAGAGGACCAAGTCCATGCCATGAAAAAACAGCCCACACCATTACGGAGCCACCACCAGCTTGAACAGTGCCTTGCTGACAGTTTGGGTCCATGGCTTCGTGGGGTCTGCGCCACACTCGAACCCTACCATCGGCTCTTACCAGCTGAAATCGTGACTCATCGGACCAGGCCACGGTTTTCCATTCATCTAGGGACCAACCGATATGCTCACGTGCCCACGAGAGTCGCTGCAAGCGATGTCGTTCTGTCAGTAAAGGCACTCGAGTCGGTCTTCTGCTGGAATAGCCCAAGAAATCCAAATTTCTCCGCACAGTTCTAGCAGACACGTCCATTGTACGTCCCACATTGATTTCTACGGTGATTTGACGCAGTGTTGCTTGTCTGTTAGAATTTACGACTCTTTGCAGACGTCGCCGGTCTCGATCTTTAAGTGCAGGCGGTCGACCACTGCGCTGTCCATGGTGGGATGTTATGCCTGAAATTTCATACTCTCGGCACACTCTTGACACAGTGGATCTGGGAATGATGAATTCTCTAACGATTTCCGAAATGGCATGACCCATGCGTCTAGCTCCAACTAACATTCCGCGTTCAAAGTCTGTTAATTCACGTCGTGCGGGCATCATCACGTTAAAACCTCTTCACATGAATAACTTGAACAGAAATGAAAGCTCTGTAAAAGCACTGCGCATTTATACCTGTTCTATGCGATGCTACTGCCATCTGAAAATTTGCATATTGCTATCCCATGACTTTTGTCACTTCAGTGTATATCTATATATATTTTTTCTCTATTGTTTTTACTTTCTGTATATATGTTCTTATGAATTCAGATCAGTACTTTGTTTTTCCCTATTCGTTAATTTGCCCTAAATGTTGTCCCTTTTGAGTGATGGGAGCTCGTCAGGCTGTTTTTTTTACAGCATTTACTCCCATTTACTTAATCAGGGCTTTTGGTTACGATGTATATACTTGACGTGTTTTTTTTTTTGTTTTTTCTGTATTTGTGCTCTATATATTGTTGTATTCGTATTATGCTGCGTCTATTTTTTGTTTATGGTTTGTATTGCCTTGATTGAAATAAAATTGAATTGAATTGGAAAAAAAAAAAAACAAATAATTTCAATGTTACAATTTATTGTCTTCAAATTGCCGAATCGTCATTAAAATGTGCCGAATACGGAAATTATTGGGAGGTCACAGTGGCCTCCCGTGACCTCCCATCGGAGTGCTCCTGGAAACCGGAAGCCGCGCCATATTTAGGTGTTCCCATTTCAACGCGTGTGTGTCTTTAGTCTTGCTTAATATATGGGTCATTTTCACCATATGCTTACATTTCAAAATTTTTAAGTAATTTTTTTAACTTGCTATTTTCTTTTAGAAATACTAACAGATGTTTAGTCACATATTGTAGGTGTGTAAAAAAGTAACTATTTGTACACTTTGATGAATAATTAAGTATTCAAATGCTGTTGTAAAACTGTAAGTTGTAAGGAAAATTGTCGTCCATTACCATACAAAATCAATATGAAATCTCACTTTTAAACTATATCATAGAGCCTAGAACCAACTTCATTTGAAATTATTTGCGCCCTGAAGCTTAAAACGATGTTTGTGATGATTGAAATATTGATCAAAAACTCTATGGTAACGAATTTGACATTTGGTAACGGATTTGACCAGTAACGGACTTGACATTTCAACCAAAATGTCAAATTATGGCTAGGTTGTCGAATTTAAAAATTGAACTACAATATGCATTTTCTTAGAGTTGTATAATGAACAATATTTAGGGGTAAAAGTTTAGAAAAAGTAAAAATTAATACTAAAATCTTTGGTAACGGACTTGACAAAGAATAAAAATACGCACCTGGAAAAAATTTTGTGCGAAACGCCACAGCAATACTTCTCGACTCAGGGAAACAAAATGGTACAAAATAGTTACGTCACTAATTTGTTAAGTTAACTGAATACGTGTTACCATCTTTTGACTTCAATAAATACCTTTTTTAGCTAAAATAATCTTAGGGTAACGGACTTGACAAGAACTTCCGGACAAAATATATTCATACATTTCTTATTGAAATAAAATTACTATTGTCAAAATTTATCATGAATACCATATACTAATAGTCAATATATAAAAATAATATGTCGCATTTACTTTTTTTGACCATTAAGTATAGGAAAAAAATAGTTGAACTTGCGAAAATTGGAAATGGACAAGCGTTTTTGCCTTGATTCTCATTTTTAAAGACTTATATAAAAATAAATAAATAAATTTCAATAATTTGTTGAGTGATAGAATTTTTTTGGGGGTATTTCTTGCAGAAAATAATTATTCGCATTGAATTTAAAATATAAGTTATGCTTCAAAATCGTCTTTTTAACCTCCGGACAGCAAATGTAAGCAAATTTTGAAAATGACCCATATAAAATCGGATTTGATTGGAACTGGCACACCTTGAGGAATTAAATACAAGAGAGGAATATACGAATATATAGTAATCCATAAGGCATTTTATTTGTTCTGGCGACATATGAAGTTAATACGAAAACTAAATCATCAAGGCGTATTTCAACGCGAATATCAGAATGTGTCTTTATTTATTATATGATTATCTTTATTTGTTCCTGAAGCTGGTAAGTACAATTCATTGCTTATTTTCTTTTAAAGTGTATGAAATCTTTGCTGCGCCCAAACTCTTTTTTTCTCAGGACTTGTATCGGCATAATCAATACCGATTTTCATTCTGTGCTCTAAGAAATTTGTCCGCTTAAAATTAGGCGAAATATTCATTAATAATAATAATAAGATCAGGAGCTCCCCGATGGCAGGTCACGGGGGTTCGCTGGGACATCCCAAACATTTTCCTCATTCATCAAATTCTAACTGACGATTTGAAAAATTCAGGGACAGTAGGGGAGAGCGGGGCTAAAAGTTCCGCGGGTAAGTTGTTCCCTTTGAAATAGCTCAGCTAAGAAAAAAAATAAATGTGTTTTGTCAATACGTCGTGAACTAGAATGTTATAGCGCACAAATGGCAGCTATTTTAGCCAGCCCAGTGGCGTTCGGTATATTAAAAGCCGAGCACGTGCATTACTGATCTACGAAAGTAAAAATTTTTGTTTTTGGTGTTTTTGGTCTTTTGACCAAAATTTAATAGTTAGTGTTAAGTTTTTTGGTATTTTTCTATGAAGATAGATTGTGCACCCTAATACCATACGCTGAAACCATTTACGTTTCGTTACCTAACCTATAATTTGATGTTTTAAAGACATGTGCTTTTGGGGCTAGTTGTTCCCTTTTTTGGGGGCAAGTTGTTCCGCGAAACCACTTGCCCCAGAAAAATTAGCATGTATCCCGAAGGAATCTCTTGCCCTATTCATCTGTACCAGTGATGCAGTAAATAAGTACACATATAAATAAATATTATATGTTACTGTGAAAGACCGAAAGTGAGATGGTACACTTTCACCAAAAATAAATCCTGAAATATTCAGTCTATCCGATAGATATATACTAGATATAAAAATTTTCGAAGAGCAACCTATGTAAGACATCGAAATATATTTCATACTCTAATATAAAAATCATATTTTTGGAGGATCTTATTTCAAATTTTAGCTTAATCCTTGTTATAACTGAAGACTGAACCAATTATTTTAGCTTATTAGCTGTTGAAGCTGTTAATTATTATATGTAATTTTTACATGTTGCACTGTCCTTACTGTATTTTACCATATGAATGTTTTTCAGTTTACTATTTACTATTACTAGATGCGTTGCCCGGCTTTGCACGGTCTACCTTGAGAATAAAACTTTTGTCAAGCTATGCGCGTCTAAAAGTCCCGATTAGATTATTTAAAGTCTATATTTTGCCGGCATCCAGCACAAAAAATCTGTTATGGACCCCACACTACTTCCTTTTTCTTAGTAGATGCCTTCAGTGTTAAAATAGCGCAACAAATAAAACATTTACATCCCTAGGTTGCCATGAAACAAAGCAAAAAAAAAGTTTTACAATGATTAATTTTTTACATATGGCCGATTTTAACATCATTCAACGGATTTTTTCTCAAAATATCGCCAACAGCGCCAAATTGTACCGGAATTCAAGAAATCATTTTTCCTCGCCAACATGGCGATATGTCACCAAGTTGGCGTCAAACACTTGACGACCAAAAGCTTGGCGATATAGTATCGCCTAGTGATCACGCCAATTCATATCACTTGTGTCTGCAAATTAATACTGATTTACCCCCCCCCCCCCGCCCCCCCCCAAAAAAAGGGGTAACACCCCTGGGAACAATCAAATGCAACCACAAGGAGAGGTGCACAACTGGACCTCCCTCAGAGCCTATATATCAAAGTAGAATCTTCTACGTCATACAGTTTTTAAGTTATGTGACATACATACGCACTTACATACATGCGTACATACAGACGTCACGAGAAAAATCGCCGTAATTAACTCGAAGGTGGTCGATATATAATATCTATAATAACTTCCTTTGCTACGTAAGAGGAAGTAAAAAAGTCGTAGTAAGTACGAGAAAACAGCTGATTATTTAAACGATATTTTTGTAGCCCTTAAATAAAATTATACTAATATAAACTATTGTTTTTTTTTTTCACAAATTATGTTTTTAATGAGTTATTCTTATCGCAGAGTGGTTAAATTCGAAATTAGCATCGTTATTCATCGTCTTGTTAATCTCGGAACAATTTGCCCCACCCACGGAACAACTTGCCCCAAGGCGGGGTTTGTTGTTCCTTTTCATCTTTACTTGTTATGAAATTAATTATTCAGAAATCTTACAAAATACAACTCAAAAAACAGTCTGTATATCAAAGGGACATATAATACTAGGTTTTAACCTCGGAATATTTATTCTAGAACCAAGTTTTCAAAACGAATTTTGAGCTTGATTAAAAAACGGAACTTTTAGCCCCGCTCTCCCCTACTGCAATATTTTTTGCGATATATATTTGTTTGAGTTGCTGCAATCTTTCATTTTTTATGCATGTTGAGCATAAGGAGAACCGATGAATAAAAATCTACCTCATTCTGGTATTGACGTCACTAATCAGCGGTAAATACGAGTGGAGGGGGGGGGAGGTTATGGCGCAAATTGCTTCATCAACATTTTGGGGGGGATTTTTTTCCTCAGCCTTTTTTCCTTTTAATATGAAACTTACTTTTTTCGAATACTCCTTCTAAAATTTAATAGCCGTGTCTATTTTTAATGAAGATCACTTCAGAGACTTGGATGATGTCAAAGTGTCAAAAAAGCTCGAACTATTTGATTTCATTTTAATTCAATCATTTTTCTTGATTTCTTCTGAAACTTGGGAAATTCCGTTCGATTAGGGTGCATGACAGCGATGAAAAGAAAAGGGTCAAAATGTATAAAGCAGATTTTTTTTTTTAAATGTAAGAATTAAGACCATACTATTTATATTACTCTTTTCTGCTCTCCACTCATATTAACAGTTTTAGGAACCTCGATGAGGGTAAATCGGTCATTTTTTGGCACCTTTTATCCCCTGACAACCCTCATTAGGGATCCGAAAACGGCAGACAACCTTTATATTGCAGTTTTATTCACAACTTCTACTCTCTATTTATGTTAACAGTTTTAGGAAACTCGATGAAGGTAAATCGGTCATTTTTGGCACCTTTTAGTCATTTTCAAAAACTTTTCTGAGAATTTCGGAGTATTTTCTGTAACTTTTTTAAAGTTTCTGAGCATTTCGGAATAAATTTTCTGTAATTTCCAAAGGCGTTGCTGTGTATTTCGGAATCTACTTTCTGTTATTTCGAAAAACGTTTCTTAATATTTCGGAATCCTCTTTGAGTAAGTTTCTGAATTGATTATTTCGAAAAGGGAATATCTCTAAAATTTAAAATTTTTCAGGGAGCAAAAAAACTAATTTATAAAAAACGAAGAAGCTTAAAAGGGCTAATTATTGCAATGATAGAACTGCAGAGATGTTCCATTTTCACAAGAATAACATGTTTATACGTTAATAACAGAATGCCATTAAAAGATTGATTTTGAAAAAAAACCGAGATGTTACCTTTTCGAAATAATCGATTCATTTGAAGGCTCAGGAGGAAAAACCACGGTAGTCCACTTTTTGTTGAATTTAAACTGATGCTACCACCTGCTAGAAAAATAAGTGTAATTTCGTTTAGTATATGCAATATTCGTGAAAAAACACTGTAGTCCATGTATTATTGTCATTTTGGAACAAGTATACTGGGGAAGTTTCTGAGTTCGTAAAGTTTAAATTTCGTTTTTCTCAAAATGAATCAAATGTGACTACCGTGGTTTTTCCCCTTGACCCTTCATTTGTGTGTATATTGTGCAGCGGCGATTTAAGAAATTTTCAAAAAGAGTTCTTGAGTATTTCGATTTCTCTTTGCAATTTTCATAAACGTTTTCGAACATTTTGGAATCCTTTATCTGCAACTTTTTTTTAATACTAATCTTAACTATAATGTCGCATACTTTAACAAGTTTAATTTTTCCACAGCTGAAATATGCAATATTTTATTTCAAAAAGTAAACAAAAAATAAATCAATAAAATGCTTTTATAATGGTGTGAAAATACAAATTACTATTATTATTTTTTAAAATTCTCCAGTTTCTTATGTTACAACTCCATTTTTTTGAGCGTCAACGTTTACAAATGACAAAACAACTGGCGGACTAAAAAAAAAGTAAATAAATAATAGAAAATCTGTATTTTTACACCATTATAAAAGTATTCTATTGAATTATCTTTTGCTTATTTTTTAAAATGAAATATTACTAATCTAAGCAGTAAAAAAAAATCATGCTTATTCAGATCTGTATTTAAAAAAAAGGAACAGAAAAAAAGGATTCCGAAACATTCGAAAGCATTTCTGAAAAATTGACTTACTCAGAAACGTTCCTGAAAGTTTCAGAAAGAGTATCCTGAAATACTCGGAAACGTTTCTGAAAACAACAGAAAGAGGTTTCCGACATACTCAGAAACGTTTCTGAAAGTAACAGAAAGAGTATTCTGAAATACTCGGAAACGTTTCTGAAAACAACAAGAAAGAGGTTTCCGACATACTCAGAAACGTTTCTGAAAGTAACAGAAAGAGTATCCTGAAATACTCGGAAACGTTTCTGAAAACAACAGAAAGAGGTTTCCGACATGCTCAGAAACGTTTCTGGAAATAGCAGAAAGAAGATTCCGACATACAAAGAAACATTTCTGAAAATAACAATAACCTAACTGCCTGATATATTCAGAAACATGCAATACACCTTCATCTCGTTTATTCTATCCATGAACTGCAGTTTTGTGCTTATTATGCACTCATCAGATTGGAATAGGAATTAAACGAGCTGGAGGCAGTAATCCTCTTATAGAGCAAAGACAGCCAAAAAAAACTGGTAGCTAATGTGAAATTAGAACACCAGCGAGCGACCGCACTTGGTACGGGACAACTCGAAAATTTTTGAGGCAAAGCTCGGGTATAAAGCAGAGCTTTGCCTCAAAAAAAAATCTGGTATGGACCCCACACTACTTCATTTTACGTGTAAATTTCTTAGTAGTTGCCTTAAGTGTTAAAAAAAGTGCTTGGAGTGAGCAAGGTAACAATTCAAATATTTACTCCCCTCATCTGCCACGAAACAATGCAAAAAATGTTTTGCAATGGTTATTTTTCTAAATGTTTCTGATTTTAATATCATTCAGTGAATTTTTCGCAAAATATCGCCAATAGCGCCAAGTTGAAAACAAATTCAAAAAATAATTTTTTCGCCAAATTTGTCGCCAGTCAAGCACTTGGCGACCAAAAGCTTGGCGACATATCGCCAAGTGGTAGCGCCAATTCATATCACTTGAGTCTGCATTGAAATTAACACTGATTTACCCCAAAAAAGATGTAAAACACCCCCTTGGGAACATTCGAATGCAACCACAAGGGGAGGTGCACAACTAGAGCATCCTCAGAGCCTACATACCAAGCTAGAAGCTTCTACGGCATATAGTTTTTGAGTTATGCGACCCACATACATCCGCACATACGTACATACAGACGTCACGAGAAAACTCGTCGTAATTAACTCGGGGGCGGTTGAAAAGAATTTTTCGGCTGCTCTTATGTTGGTAGGTACATATGCACGTGCTGACAGGTCGAAAAAACTACTGAACATTCATTCGGGAGTGAGCAAAATCAAAATTTAGACTCAAATTTGAGTGATTTTTTTTTTCGCGATCACAATACTTCCTTTACTACGTAAAAGGAAGTAAAAAAGAATCGAAGTTGTACTGTACGTGTAGAAGTTGTAGCCGCTCACGTGTTCTAATTTCACAGTTGGCTCTCTTTGGCTCTATTAGAGGATTTTTGTTTAATTCCTATTCCATGCTTATGAGTGCATAATAAGCAGGAAACTGCAGTCCATGGATGAAATAAGCGGGCTGGTTGTGTATTGCATGCTTCTGCCTTATCCCTGATGGCTTATGGGCGGTTACTTACTGCTGTATATTCAGAAACGTTTCCGAATTGTTTTTACAGTGTAGATGCAGTTTTCATCTACGGAAGTTTCTGCACATGCACCCTTCGAAGTCCTCTGATTGGTGAAAATTGATAACAGGTAAAGGATTTATTCATCTCATCCATATTTTTACTAATTTTAGTGTGACTGATGAATAATACTAGGAATAGTTTTTAAGTTAAAGGAAAAAAATACTTTGTTTCAATGAATTAGCGCAAAGGTGTATATACTGCATATTTTATCAAAAAATGGCAAAAACCACCACACTTACATGCAAGTACACTGATTTAAGTTATTGATACACTGGGGGGAATTAAGCACCCCTCCCCCCCCGCCTATACCCTTAAATAACGAGCATGTCTAGGAATCAATACATCATTCACTGAGAATTTTTATACACTATTAGCTTTATACCCGGCGTTGCCCGGGTGCGTATTAATATAAAACTTTAGCTTCTCAAAAAATCTTCATATATTATTTCTCTAAGCCGAATCCTATACCCGGTCGAAACTCGCTCATTTCTTTATCGAATTGCATGAAAATTTATGATTTTGAAGCTTATCCCGCGGGCTATTGACGAAAATTAGACCCACCCTCTAAAAAGTGTCGGTTCGTTTTTTATTCGAACTTCAATTTTTGGGCACAAAATTGACTCTATCTAGCGAAATAATTGTCGTATCGTCTCCATTTTGATTTCATTCGAAAGATTAAAAAAAATGCGTTCTCTAGAACGTTTCTCCGCTAGCGCCGCGTAACGAGAATCTCGAAAATCCACGTTTAAGCGACTTATAAGCGATTGAAGTTTGAAAAAGTTAAATTTTTTGCTCAACCGTTAAAATCGTTACCATTGTTGTTCAAATCAATTTTAAATGCGACATTTCAAGCCAAGGCTTATCTCGGCAAACCTTAATTGTAACTTTTATTGTTTCAAAATACTATGGTAGTTTTGCGATAACGTTAGTATTTAGTTTAGTAGTAGCCTTGGGTATTTGATTTTAATATAGGGTATCACTTTTGTAGTAGTTGTAAAAGTGAACGTGTCTTTGATCTCTTTGAAAAGTTGTCAGAACGACGGCAGTTGATGGCGATGTTGTGCAAACGTACAAGATTTTACAATGCCAAGGAACAGGGTACCAACAGGCAGACTAATAGGAAGGCCACCAGTCAGAGGGCATTTTACACTGGAACAAGTCACAGAGCGAAGAAGAGAGATTCGTCGTCAAGAGCGAATACAGGTTCAGCGTGAGCGAAACTAAGACACCAAATCTAACACATCCAATCGAGGACTGAAATTTTTGAACCTAAATAACTCAATTTTAAGTTTAGAGTTTTTTTTTTTTTTTAATGCGGAATTCCGCACGGGTCACCTAGCTCTAATAAAAATTTAACGCAAAACTTGTTCATAAGCAACGTTCTTAATTTCACCTTCAGGCGCAAGAATAAATAAATTTTTGGGTAAACCTACTCTCGAGCAGGCAATGGAGAACGCAAGCCTCACTGGAAACTGTAATCTCTTAAAGTTAAAAGGAAGATCCGTTGGGATTAGTGGTATACGTGGGATAAAAACCGTTTCACCTTCACAAATGCCTGCTTTATACCCGGCTTAAAGGTTCATGTCGATTACAAATATAGGCCTAGAAAGGCCATTTTCTGATTTTAAAGGCCATTTTATTATTGCAACATACCTCTTATGTGGTTGAATTCAGTCCACATGGTTGTACAAAAAGTTCTAGGTACAAACTCCCAAAAGAACTTAATTATCACGGAAAGTTCACAGAAAAATAGCACCTGATATAGATTTTCACGCAGACATTTTACGTTTCCAGTAAGCACTGAGCAGTTAAATTTCTTCTTGCTTTTAATCCTTCACTGCACGGTGTGCCAGATCTGGCACAAACCAAATAAACCCTCATATATTCCTATGATTTTTGAATGCATTTAAACTGAGCTTTGTGCCCCTTCTGGAACATTGCTATAACAGTTTAGTGTGATTTTTATGCACTAGTTAGTTGTACTAGTCTAGATATTACAGTTCTTGCTTTTGAAAGAAAGAGGGTCTGCATTTCCGTTAGAAGTGTGCTTAGTCATTATTTCCTTTGTTCTAAAAATGCTTAAATACACTGAGTGGAAAGTTTGTTTATACCACTTATGGCACAAAACACATTGTAGATTATTACACTTATCGGTATACAAAGCATATGCAATGTGCTTTGTGCCATATATAGAACAAACAATTAAAACATCATTTTTGGCGCATATTTTTAAGATTAATTTTTTTCTTCATTTTTCCTGAACTCAGGGCTATTAAAAAGGTAACAAATGATTTTTTTCATGAAAATATAAAAAATCTTGCAGTGAAGGGTTAATCCATGTTTTTGCATAATTCCTCTGATAGGAGGATAAGAAAAAAATTTTCTGTATCATACATATTTTGTGCCAAATGAGAACATGAATTATAATTGTTTTTGACTTATTTCATGCTAAAATGAAATAGGTGAGCCTTGAAATGAAAATTCATTGTTTTAATTTTAATCTTTGTTGGAAAATGCTAATATTTAAATACCTAAAGGCTCATGTCGATTAAAAAAATAGGCCTAATAACAGGCTAGATTCCTATAAAAGGGTCATTTTTTGACAAAAAACTTGAATTTGAGCTTTTTAGATTTTTTAAAATTTCAAGACCCCGCCTATGATAATTCTAGGGCATCAAGGAACCTCTGTGTCAAGTTTGATGAAAATCTGACGCAAACTGTGGATTTGTATAGAGAACAAGTATACAAACAAACATACAAGCATTCACTCATTTTTATTGATATAGATTTTCACACAGACAGTTTACGTTTTCAGTGAGCACTGAGCAGTTAAATTTCTTCTTGCAATTCACAACAAAACCAGGCCCGTCATTTAGGGGGGTCAGAGGGGAGCAATTGCCCTTCCCTGGCTTTGAGAAATCAATGTATTTACGTATAAGTGCGTGGTTTTTGTTGTTTTCCGATGAAATTGCATTGTGTTTGGGCCGTGGTGGCCCGATCGGTAAGGCTTCGGACTCGTGTCCGGAGGGACCCGGGTTCGATCCCAGCCGATCAAAGATCCACCGCCTTGATTAATGGTGGCTGGGAGGCGTTAAAAATGTCGTGGTCACAAAGTCCTCCAAGTGAAACGATACCTCTGGGGGTGCTAGAACCTAGGGTTTGCTCGACCCTAGGTTCTGGTTCAAAATTAAGTATAGAGCGCTCTTCAGGGCCCTATCCCGGTTAAACCACGAAGCTGTGGTAGGTACGGGGGACCCTGGGGAGTGTGAAATGAAATGACACCCCTGGAAAAACTTAAAATGACGGACCTAAACAAAACTGACGGTAAAATCCTACTTTAGGGTCCGGGTTTGGCGATTTTTTTCAGACTGTAGCTTAAGGTTGCAATCATTTAGCTTAAAATCGCCAAACAATCCAATCATCCAATGATAATTCTGTGGTTGCCAGATTTAATAATTTATCGCCGGACCTTAAACTAGGATTCATCCAAACTGACTTTATTCTGTTATAAATACATTGCGCAAAGTAATATTAAACAGTTAAAAACAGTAAACAAGACTGTCGAAATGCTTCACTTGGCGATGATAATTTTAAGCCAAATAGCTCGCAACCTCAGGGTTTCATGGTATGTATTCCGACTGCATAGTGTTGCTGTTCAATTGCACAGATGCTTACGTATCAATGCAGTCGAGGTTCAGTATTCACTAAAAGGCAGTTCGTGTACCAGAAGTGGCTATAGAATTGTAGCCAAGTTGTGAGGTATTATATTTTTAAGAGACATCAGGTGAAAGATGCAAGTATGTTGGCGATGGCGATGAACGGATTTGACCAGCAAATGGCTTTCTTCTGTGGGCAAGAAGAATGGCTGACACATTTGGCGAACACTCGGTCGCATTCACACAGCTGGAAGGCGCAACGGTTGAAGACTGCATTGGCGTAATTTCCACCTGCTGAGAAAAGTATGTGATATTTTTTGAATTAATTTCCCTTCAAATAATATATTTTTAAAGTTATTACAATGAATTTTTTACTACGTTGACTGTCAAGCTACGAGATAACTCGTAGTATGTGAGCTTAGCTGATAGAGTCCACTTCGAGTTAGCTTGTAATTTCTGGATTTGCTGTTTTCATACATATTCGAGCGTATGTGTCCTACTCAGGCAAAAATAGAGATATTTGACTTCGGAAAAGTGCCATAAAACCCAAACTAGCTCACAAGTACATTGATTTTAGCTCATAATCCCAGCTCATAATCTACGATTTTTTCTTGTAGCTTGGTAGTCAACGTGTTAATATCAGTATGCAATAAGCTGTAAACAAGAACGAAGAGTTAAGAGTTTTAAAACATATAAACGTTATTTTGAAATTTGTTTATTAAATTAGTCCAGCTTTTTTTTAATGAAAGATTTTCAAATATAAGTGCTGTTCAGAGATACAATATTTCCGTACTTTAGACTCTGTTAAACTGGTCTACTTGTTAAAAAAAAGAAAAAAAAAAAAAACCTAAAAAGTGCATTTTTTATTACCAAAGTTACCCATAGTTAAATTACTATCTATTGTAAAGCACTACTGAATTTTGTTACGATTATATGCATAAAAAAGGTTTCTAGTTCATTTAATGTGATAACAAGACTTGTTTCTATGCAATATATCGCTAACTCTGTTATTCCATCCGATTACTGCAGTTTCGTGTTTATTGGCGGTCGCCAGCCTGGAATAGGATTAACCGAGAATGACTTACTGCTTTATGCTTGTTTCTGCAATGACATCTAGTATCCAGTGCCTTAACCCCTTCCAAGCTCATTTTGTTTCGGGATTACGGATCAAAAAATGTCAATTTTTTATGCTTATTTTCATACATACATATCTTTTTAAACATAATAGCATCATTCGCATTCAACATTTCCTAAAAATAAATGTAAAAATATCTATTTAAATAATTATTATACTTTGGAGTTGGCGCCTATTCTTATCTTAAATCTACAGCTCAAAGCACGGTATAGTTATGTTATCTAGTAGCACAATAGTAAATAAAAGCATCCGAAACCATAAAAGGGACATGTGAAATAATTCGGGAAAGACTGGTTGTGCAGTGTTCATTTTCACAGTGCCCGAGCTACACTCGGGATGAGCCAGAATGGAACATTTCGCTTGCCCGAGTCCAGCTCGGGAATAGACGGGAAGAGGTTAAAGTAGAAACGAGAAAAAAGTACTGTTTTTTGCTCGCTTAATTCCACACCTTGGTAAAAAAATGTAAGCAATCAAGAAAAACAAAAACAAACAAAGAAGAAAAAAAAAGTGATCTGGCTGTTTTTTACTAATCAAACATTTACTAAGCAACGTTAATTGCGAAAAAAATCTAGCAAAGTTCAGTTTCAGAATATGTATTGAGATTTTGTACGTTTAAAATCCATACAAAGTCCTATACATAGTCGAAAGATTTTATAAGTGAAAATTTAATTAAGGACCATTCTAAGAAATTATGAAAAAAATACTAATAAATTCTTTCTTTACTAATTAAAACTTCCTCGAATGTGTAGAAATGCTGTAAATTTCATAGGGTGCGAAACATGATCAGAAATATACTTCATTTCATTAGTAATCATTCTAATTCGAACCATTTTTTTGGAGCTAATTAAATCTTCAAACAATGTACAGATAGGGAGCCGAGAGCCCTCTCCCCTCAATAAGACTTATAAAAAAATTATACTGCGCTGATATGTAACCAGTAGACATGTGTCTGAAATTTAAGGACTTTTAACGTTCTTCTATAACTTACCTATTAATGCCTATCGTCGCTTTTTAGGGACGGTCAGGGGTGCCCACAGGGGGGGATTATGGCGCAAGTTGCGCCATCAAAATTTTTGGGGGGGATTTTTTAAAACTAATTTATTTATTTACTTATATATATAAATTATTTACTGATTTTTTTAATAAAAATTATTCATTAATTAATATTTTTAATTTAAATTAGTTCTTTTATTTTTTTATTATTATTACTAGCTTAATACCCGGCGTTGCCCGGGTGCTTATTAATACAACATAGCATTCAGGGAAAAAATGTTTGAAAGATTTCTATTCATATGGGTATAAAATAATTTGCATCAATCTGTCTCTTAGGTACAAACTTTGAAAAAAACTGAAATATTACAGAAAGTTAAACGTTTAGAGAAAAATAGTCTTATCAAAAGGTGAAAATTAAAGATAAATGTTGTCTGTGCTTTGCCGCGTCCACTGGCATGAAATATATGCACATGGAAGTGAAAAAATTGCATCAATTTCACCCGCCAAAGTTAAAATATTAACTTTTCTCTATTAATTGTTCCCACCTACAAAGTAAAAATTATTATAACTCAAAAATAAATCTATTTCCCTCGTTCTGAAGGCTTATCTCCATTACATACGCAACTGTCGTCGCATTGCAAATTTGAAATTCAAATCCGTGGTTCTTTTTATAAAGTCCACATGAATTATGATTGTTTTTTACTTATTTCAATGCTAAAAGGAAATAGGTGAGCCTTAAATTGAAAATTCATTACTTTAATCGTAATCATTGTTGGAAAATACTCACATTTAAAAATCTTAAATTTCATCAATTTGAATGCTAAATGGCCTATCTCGATTGCAATATAAATAGGCTAGATTCCTATAAAAGGGTCATTTTCTGACAAAAAATTTAAATTTGAGCTTTTTAAATTTTTTAAAATTTGAAGACCCCGCCTATGAGAATTCTAGGGCATCAAGGAACCTCTGTGTCAAGTTTGATGAAAATCTGACGCAAACTGTGGATTTGTATAGAGAACAAGTATATATACATACACTCATTTTTATAGATATAGATTTATTTATTTATTTTGCGTATGAATGTGCTTGGAATTTCTGGAAGAGAAAAAAAACGTTTCTGTTCGACGCATAATTAGTACTTTTATAAAATTAATAATAAATAAAAATATAAATAAATAATATTTAAAAGAACAAATAAATAATATTTAAAAAAATAAATGAACATTAAAAAAATAATATTTGAAAAAATAAATTAAGTAAAAAAGAGGGATAAAAATAAAAAGCACAAGAAGGTTATGAAAATTGGGGGGGGGGGGGGGGGGAATTTGCGCCATTGAGCTTGGGGGGGGGGGATGGGCACCCCTGGGGACGGTCCAAAAAAGGGTCTGGATTTCCCCAAAATGAACATTTCAACCAAATAATAGTGTTCAATTCGCACCTTGGTACTGTTTCAATTCGTTATTAACAGATTGCAGCATATAACCATTGTAAAGTGTGTTCTGTAGCAGTTTTAATATGACCTTTATCAAAAATGACATCGTTCACAATCTCAAGAAAAAAAAGCTCAGTTTTCAAAGTGATTCCCAGCTTCCCAGTTTATGTTAATTGCTGATTTTATTTCTTCTTATAAAATGTCTTTTTAAATATTATATCGTAGGCAGAAAAAAATTTGAGGAAAAAAAAAGTATGTACCCTCTGGGGTCTATCGTAAATTTTAAAGGACGATTTTTCTTTCCTTAATAAAAAACTTTTTTTTACATAATATTTTTTTAATTATTTTTCCTGTCCATTAAACACGGTTTGTAACCAATATACAAAATATCTTTGGAAAAAAAATGTCAGGCATTAATGGGTTAATGGAGGAATGAAAGGTACGTGGGCTTGAATCTCCGATCGTATTGTTTGACAATGTATAGTTACTTCACTTAACATTACTTGAAATTCGAATACATGATCTAAAACCAGTGTTTCTCTAAATAGCGTTGTTAGACATTAAACCTACGACTTATTGCTTGTTTGTCAAAACATAAAATGGAAAATTATGAAGTACTTAAATTGCTTTTCCTAGAGCGAAAGAAAACCAGCAAGTTCATGGTTATTGAAATTAAATACAGTACATCCTGTTTTTCTCGAATTTCACGAGGCAGAAAACTAATTCGAGATACTGAGGTTTTGATAAAAATTATGAGAAAAGAATGTTTGGAATTAAGTCTATAAGAGTAGTTCCTTTTACATTAGTGTTGTGTGGAACATTTTACCGTATGGCATGTAGTGTTTAAAACACATTTTACAAATTTAATAATGATTGCATCAGTTATTCACACCTTCAAGGCTAGTTTATTCACACCTTCAAGGAAGAAAATTGTCTTTCAATGATTCTCTTTCAAAATATTTGAAATTTCTACTTTTCTTCACTTGAAACAATTTAAATATTAGTAGGACATAAACCCAGAGAACACAACAAAACAACTGTTCTCAATGACTCGAAAGAAAAAGCTAGGGAAGCTTTTTCATGTTCAACAATGTCTCCTTTCGACCCAGGAAAATCTGAGTGGATGGAATTCCTAGAAAACTCACCGTTTGATAATTGTTCATTGTGGTGGGGCGAAAAATAAAAAGTTTTTCAGATTAACTTCTAATAGTTGCCAAAAGTTGTCTTTGGTGATAGTTAGCTTTTGTGCAAAATTTGAGAAAAATCGGTTCATATCTTCAGGGGGCGCTGCGATCGCAAAGTTTTACCATAGCTTTGTTATGGATTTTATGGTTAAAATATCAAAAAGAATGCCTTTAGCTAGTCTCTTTGCGTTTTTTTTCCTCAAAAGATGTTTTCATGCATTAAAAGCATATGAAATGACTCACAAACGTTATTTTATATGATTTCAAAAAAATCACTTTTTTTCACGTTTTTGTTTCTTTTTAAATGCTTGAAATGTAAATATATCATATAGAATAATTTTTTGTGAGTTATTTCACATGCTTTGAATGCATGAATGTATCTTATGAGTAAAAAAAATGCAGTGAGACTTGCTAACGGCATTGTTTTTCATATTTTAACCATAAAATCCCGATAAAAGCTATGATAAAACTGCGATCGCAGCGCCCCCTGAAGATATTAACCGATTTTTCTCAAATTTTGCCCAAAAGCTATCACCAAAGACAACTTTTGGCAACTATTAGAAGTTGATCTGAAAAAATTTTTATTTTTTGCCCCACCCTATTGTTCATAGGTTTTACATGGCTCACAAGAGTTTTAGAACTAAATGACAGCTGATACAGTCGAACCTGTTTATATCGAACCTGTTTATATCGAACCTGCTTATATCGAACCTGCTTATCTCGAAAGCCTCTCTATGTCGAAATTTTTCCGTTTCGCTGCTTTTACAGCATAACTTTAATGTTTTTTCTCATGTTTATCTCGAATGATATTTCCCGAAAACCTATATATCTCGAAATTAGACAACTCTCATTTTTGAATTTCATCTCTATACACCTTTACAAACGGTATAACTTGGAGACAAAAATCAACTTCTTCACAATCATTCAAAGACTAAGTTCGTACTTAAAGGTATGCATTAACTTACAATCGATATAGTCATCACAATTAGGGAAACGTGGTCGTGGACTCACAACATGTCGCACAGTAAAATATTCAACAATATCAATGCAAAATAATCTATTAATATTTGAGTTTGCTCCAATTGCTTATTTTTGTGAATTGTATCACAGCCTCCGTATCTCGAAACCTCCGTAACTCGAATTTCTCTTCTGTCCCGTGAAATTCGAAATGGACCCCAGGTAGCACAAAAAACGTTTAAACTTTTTATAAACGTTTTTAATCCATTGTCACAACGTTAATAACCATTTTACAACCTTTAAAAAACGAAGTGTGCTACTTGGGACAGGTTTGATCGTATTAGAGAAAATGCTTTCTGTCTCTTGGTTTTACAGTTTATAAAGTTAGTTGGAGATCAAATTCAAACAAGAAGTTCTGTCAAGAACTAAATGAGCCTACTTTCCCGTACATCGACATTGGCATTCTAGCATCTGATTAATATTTTCTTGAATATCTTTATAGCACTTAAAGCTGATTTCTAAAAGCAAAATATACCCCTCTCATCAGATGAAATGGATACGTAAAAAGTAAATAACCGAATAAATAAAGTTTTGTCGCACCTTTTAAAAAATGTAACTGTTATAGTTTTTCCGTAGAAAAATTTCACAATCGTTTTCAAAAGAAAAAAAAATTAATAAAATAAAAGTACAAAGAACATTACAACACATTTTATCAAAGAAAGAAAAAAACCTCGTTCGTTAATAAAATGTCTCGAATTTTATTTTTAATCCGTTGCCTCGTTGTGAAATATAAATAAAGAATAAAATGCCCTCGTGAATGAAAATTTTTGTAAACAAAAAAAATCGTCTGCCAAAAAAAAATTAAATAAAATAATAATAATAAATTAAACAAAAAAAAATGAATAAATAAACAAAAAATCGTCTGCCCAGTCAGTCATTTTTTTCTGAGCCTGCATTTCCGCCATGTTTGCGGAGTCGGAGTCGGAATCAGAGTCCTAACAGAAGATTTTTCAGAAAAGTACTTTACATACATTTTTTTTATCAAAACCGTTTTCTTACGAAGTTAGTTTGAAAGAAATCCGCCTTTAAGTTCAGAATCAACATTCAATTTAAATTTCCCAGTAGGCGCTCATGTTAAAGTTTATTCTGAACGGTTCATCATTGAACGAAAAATGGTTCAAATTGAAAAGTGAAATATGGGAATGAGTCTCTCCGAGATCTTTCGAACAAAAGAAGTTTATTCAATTCGGACGGTTCACTTAAAAGTTATAAGGTGGAGAAAGGTTGCTTGAACGGTTCAATGTTAAACGAAAAAATGTTCAAATTGATAATTTAAATACGGTAATGAAGTATCCTTGCCGAGATCTTTCGAGCAAAAAAAAACGTTTGTTTAAATCGGACTGTTCACTCATAAGTTATTAGGGGTGAGAGCTTGTTTGAACGGTTCAATGTTGAACGAAAAATTGTTCAAATCGAAAATTTAAAAACGAGAATGAAGTATTCTTGATAAGACCTTTTGAACAAAAAAACTTTATTCAATTCGGACGGTTCACTTAAAAGTTATTAGGTGGGGAAAGGTTGCTTGAACGGTTCAATGTTGAACCAAAAATGTTTAAATTTAACATTTAAATACGGTAATAAAGTATCCTTGCCGAGATGCTTCAAACAAAAAAAAATTGTTTAAATCGGACTGATCACTCAAAAGTTATTAGTGGTGACAGCTTATTTGAACGGTTCATTGTTGAACGAAAAATTGTTCAAATCGAAAATGTAGATACGGGAATGAAGTATCCTTGAAAAGATCTTTCGAACAAAAAAAAAGTTTGTTCAAATCGGACTGTTAACTAAAAAGGTAATATCGCGGGACAGGTTGTTTGAGCGGCTCAAAGTTGAACCAAAAATTGTTGAAATCGAAAAATCAAATATGGGAATGAGCTGTACTCGCCGAGATCTTTCCAACAAAAAAAATTTCGTTCAAATCATTATGCTCATTCAAAAGTTATTGGGGGGGGGAGGGGGGAGGGCACACAGACAGACCGACAGACCGACCGACACACAAATTCCCCATCTCAATACCCCACTTTCAAATTTTTAAGTTTTCGATATTTCTTTCTTTCTTTTTTTTTTTTTTTTTTTGTTTCTTTTTGACTTTGTTTTGGACTTGGCAATATTTTTTGAACTTGGCGATTTTTTTTGAACTTGGTGATATTTTTTAGATGCATTAGTAGGCTAAAAAGACAACGTAATTGAAATTCGATTCATAGAGGTTTTCGAAAAAATTTATTAAAGTTGAATATGGGATAAAGTTTAGAATTTATGTATAATTAGTTAAGTATTAGTTTAGAATTTATGCTATAAATAAAGGGAAGTTGTAAAAGAATCAACATAGAGAGGTTTTCGAGACACAGGCTCGAGATAAACAGTTTCGACTGTAGAATGTTAATAACCCATGCCGTTTAACACCTTTGCAGTTGAAGTATATATAAATACCTTTGTGCAAAAATGTGAAGAAAACTACAGCGTTAATGAAGCACACAAACACAGGGGTACTGCAGACACGTGTTTCGGTGTTACAAGGAATGCCTTTCTCAATGCAAAAAAAAATGTGAGCCTATGGATGCACAGACATCCGACAAAAGCCAAAACGGATGTCGGTGTTTAATTTGTTGTAATTTGTCGGATGTCTGTGCATCCATAAGCTCACATTTTTGTTGCATTGGAAAAGTCGTTCCTTGTAACGCCGCAACACGTGTCTGCAGTATCCCTGCGTATTTCGTCGCTTTGGAAGAATAACGCTGCAACTCAAAAAAGCCATTTTTCAGGAGAGCCATTTTTAACTTTTCAGAAACTTCTATCGCGCTTGTGCTCAAAGCTATTGCGACTATTTTAATGTAACTAGCATTAAAAAAACCGCATTTTAATCTCTTTTCTAATGCAGCATGATTGACTTCAATGGCATTTCAACTAATGACGTCATTTTAAAAAGAGTGAAGGTAGTTTGACTTACATCAGTATTCTCCAAAAATTGCGGATATTTTTGACACTTTTGAGTTGTAACCTTGTTCATCATAAAGAGCGATTTTTTCTGAACAAAATGATATAAAAATGTCATTTTTCGATTTTTTTGAGTTTCAGCGTTATTCTTCCAAAGCGACGATTTGTGCTCCATTAACGTAGCAGTTTTCTTCACACCTTAACAGTTGTACCGAGAAGAGCTTGAAACAACATGATCCGATTATTGCAAGCACTTAAAGTGGCGATGTTGACGTAAAAATGATCTTTGGTATCAGCACAATCTTCATTTCTAGACAGCAATAAAATGTGGAATGCGCTTACTACATTGTGCGTTACCGCGACCTCTGCAGAGCCAAGCATATCTGATGACGTACAACATGAAGGGGGGACATGCCAAGCGAGAGTAGCACCAATCATGGCTCAGGCAGCAACTGAAAAACGGGGTAAAAATTAACTGGTGAAACATGTGAGATCTCAAAATAATACTATTCTGGTCAGGTAAAAGGCCGTACTCTCGGCCCCGCTTAAACGAACATCGCTGTTCTAAGAATGCAGAGTTAAGATGTTGAAAGTTTGAAGCGAAAAAAAAGGAAAAAAAAAATAATAAATAAATCTATATCTATAAAAATGAGTGTATGTATATATACTTGTTCTCTATACAAATCCACAGTTTGCGTCAGATTTTCATCAAACTTGACACAGAGGTTCCTTGATGCCCCAGAATTCTCATAGGCGAGGTCTTGAAATTTTAAAAAATCTAAAAAGCTCAAATTTAAATTTTTTGTCAAAAAATGACCCTTTTATAGGAATCTAGCCTATTTATATTGTAATCGAGATAGGCCTTTTAGCATTCAAATTGATGAAATTTAAGATTTTTAAATATTAGTATTTTCCAACAATGATTAGGATTAAAGTAATGAATTTTCAATTTAAGGCTCACCTATTTCCTTTTAGCATTGAAATAAGTAAAAAACAATCATAATTCATGTGGACTTTATAAAAAGAACCACGGATTTGAATTTCAAATTTGCAATGCGACGACAGTTGCGTCTGTAATGGAGATAAGCCTTCAGAACGAGAAATAGATTTATTTCTGAGTTATAATAATTTTTACTTTGTAGGTGGGAACAATTAATAGAGAAAAGTTAATATTTTTAATTTGGCGGGTGAAATTGATGCAATTTTTTCACTTCCATGTGCATATATTTCATGCCAGTGGACGCGGCAAAGCACAGACAACATTTATCTTTAATTTTCACCTTTTGATAAGACTATTTTTCTGTAAACGTTTAACTTTCTGCATTATTTTAGTTTTTTTCAAAGTTTGTACCTAAGAGACAGATTGATGCAAATTATTTTATACCCATATGAATAGAACTATTTCAAAATTTTTTATCCCTGAATGCTATGCTGTATTAATAAGCACCCGGGCAACGCCGGGTATTAAGCTAGTAAATAAATAAAATACGAAATCTACCTTTTCATGAAAAATAATTCCAACACAAAAATTTGAAACATTTGAGATTTAAACTCAAAGTGATATTAGAACTCAGAGTTTTACTGTTCTGTGCAGAAATGAGATCAGAACGCATCGCCCCTTCAGTAGAGTGATAGGTCGTCATTCTACTCAAGTCGTAAGTGAGTACCCCCCCCCCCCCATACGTGTTATTGACAGCGAGTGTAAAATGGTGTAAGTCACAAAACGCTGCATTTCATGTCTTGGTGAGTATTTATTGACCGTACTAATGTCAAACATTTTGTGTTGAAATTATTTTTAAATGATTTTTTTACTAAATAAAATTTAGGGGACCTGAAGTCCGTGTGAAAAGTTGACTTTTTAATTTTTGTGCCTAAATTTTTATTTTGCTTCAAATTTTTATCATCTGAACTCTGCACTTCATTTTGAGCTTTTTGGCCATTGGAAGTATGCGCTAAGGCAAACGGTTGCGATAATAAAGGTCGTGCAAGTTAAAACGGAACGCCCTGTATCAAGAAAAGTAATTAAAATTAATTGTAAATGTTAATTAATGTTATTTGTTTCTAAAATAAGTGTAATAATTAAGTTTTTAGGTTATAGAAAGGCATTAAAGTTATCGAAGAGTAGCCGCTACTTGACTTATGAAATCTTTATTTTAGCACTTCTCTTCACTTCATTTTTTGTTGAAAATATACGTAATAGTGGATTGCTTGTGCAAGGTCTTTTGGGACACTCTCCCCCCCCCCCCCCCCACCATTCTGTCGTGATTTGCACAATTAATCTATTAATTTATTCTTATCTGCATTTCTTATATTTATTTGTATTATTTAATTTAATATCGTCTGAGCTGTCGTGTTTTTGTGTGATGGCAACGACGAAGGAAAACAAAAACACATAACAGTGGGAATGTTTTGATGGAATGCGAATGTCGTTTTTCTCTCTTGTTGTTGACGGAAAGCATTCTTTTTTTTTTAGGTAAGTACTTGTTCTTATTAATTTTTTTTTTATTTATTCAGAATCTTTCTCAGCAAAATTATTTGTGAAAGATGATCAATATTATTCGACTATCCGAGGAAATTATTCGATTAAGAGGAAATCTTTAGCATTACTTCTTTGGGGAAATATTCGGTTCCGGGTGATTTTAATTAAACGGGTTATTTGTTTATCCGTTAAATGATTAACCGGGGTTGACAGTGTCTACTTTTTTTTTTGCATTTTTAGTATCTACTTTACGTTGGTTTCATTGTGGAAACATGCTAAAACTAATTAGTTTCATCATACTATTTTATTTTCTTTAAAAAGTGTGATAGCAACAACATGCTTATTTGATTTCCACTGAAGCATGAAAATAATAACTTCAAAAATGTTAATCGTGTTTGAGACTGAAAAACGCGATTCAGAGTTTCGCGATTTGTCCGAAACTCTCTCCTGTTTGTGGATACTTCTGTCAACAGCAGAATGTCTTCCAGCTTGCCTGAATATTCACTATTAACAAACTAAAATAAATTTAAATTTCTCATTAGTAAATGTTTTTAATTTACTAATGGGTAGTTCAAATCAATTTTATTTTATTTGTTTTTAGTTGAAAGAATAGTGCACAAAACAAGCATTTTGGCGATCGGAGGGGGGGGGGGGTTCAGTTGCCTTTCTCTGTATTTGAGCAATTAATGTATTTACGTATAAATGGACGTAATTTTAACTGTTTTTAGGTATACTTAACATTGAGTATTTACTCTTCGCACTCTGGAAAAATTCGAAATGACGGGCCTGGCATAAAACTATAATCAGTGCAAAAGGAAAAGGAATTAGTTTCCGTCAAATTAAAGATTCTTAAACTAAGAATTGCAGCCAGGTTTTGAAACAACGCTTTAATGTTTTAAAACATTCTTTGATACCTTCCAGTTTCGACACCCCCTATTCCTCTATACTTGATCCTAAATCTAAATTCTATTTCTAAATTGCGTATAAATTTAAGCATCTTCAGAATTTTGAGTTTTCAGACGCTCATATAAATCACGTTTGTTCTAAACAATTTTGATTCAATAAAGCGGCTAATTCAATAAATCTGGCAATTGAATCGGTGAGTGCAAAAACATCAGTCACAAAAATTCGATAATTCGTTTTTTGTGGAAACAAGCTGTGGGAGACAAGATTCGTTTTGAGGTCAAAAACCACGTCGCTCAGGTTACTAATTCGAAAGATACGGGCCCTTTTATTTGAACGTTGACCGTAGAAACAATGCTAGAATTAAGACGTTTTTTCTCTCATGAACAATTTTAAGTTCTGTACTTACGTTGTTTATGCACTCACCGATTCAAATGTTTTGTTATTTAGGATTTGATTCATTAAAGCGGCTGATTCAATTAACCACTGATTCAATTAATCGGCGTCCACTATTTTAAATAGCATCCAAAATAACACTAATAGAATTACAAATTTTCAAAAGTTTAGCCATAATGCATGAAGCAATTACATTACGCAAAAAAAAAAAAAAAAAAACCCCGAAGATTGCTTTGCAATTTTCCGAAATCTTCGGGGGGATTGGTGAGCGGCAGCGAGCAAAGCTCTGAGCTGCAATTTTTTTAACTAAATCAAAAGTTTACGCAGAAGATTTAGATATCATGAAAGAGTTGGTTATCAGAAACAACGTTGAAAGGATTGACGCGGTTGTGAATCTTAGATATTTTAGTTTTTCTTAAGTGAAACGCAAAATAAAACTTCTAGCTAATGATGGCCCTGATATGCGTAGTTGTTATTGTTGTGCAAGAAGTTTAGATTGGCAGCATTGAATGATAAACTACTCTATAATCAAAGACGAATCTGAATGGACGTCACTACTCGTACGTAAATGTCATAAGTCAAACCTATCAAGGAATTGGTAATTCTAGTAGTTTGTGAAAAGAGGTCGATGATAAGGACTAAACATTTTGTATATTATTTCTCTACCATGTTTTCTGTTACCACGTCAGATCTTTATATTACTTTTTAATATGAACCATCAAGTACAGAACAAAATGGCTACTGTTATGTGAAATATCCTTACACATTTTTCCCCAATTGTTTAAATTATTGTGGCGCAACAAATGAAAGACATTGGAATCTTCGTTTTGAAAATGTGCAATTTAAATCGTTATGACTAAATTAAGAGTAAAAATTTCAACTAATTCATACAGCACATAACACGAGGTTGACTTTGGATGTCCTGAAGGTGATGCATGTAAATAAATTAAATTTTAATTAGCAAAATTATTAAACAAGAATGTAACTGTGTTAGGAGTCTCTTTACACCAAATGTAAAGATTAAAAAATGTGTTTGCTTCTGTTCAGTTAAAATATTAAGATCTATAACGAAACTAGCTGACCCGGCCACGCGTTGCTGTGGCTAAGGTATGGGTTAAACTATAATGTTTCAATAGAAACGAAAAACTTTATTACCGTTTTAGAGATTAACTTCATATAAATATGAATTTGAGGTCAAAATATGAAAACAATCGAACAAAAATTTCTTACGTTTGCTAGAAACAAAAAATCAACCAAAATAGTAGCATTTTAGTACTTAGAAATATTATATTCAAGCTTGTAACATTTGAGTTAATTAAAAATTTTCTAATTGCTATTGTAACATTTTATTTTTTTATAATGTAGGTAGGGTAGATAATTAACCAATATTATTTGTTATTTTTTGAATTATAAGCATTTTTAATTTCAGTTTAACTCAACACTAATCGGTGAACAATATTCTTTGTTAATCTGTCTCTTGTAAACAAAAATAGATTGGACGGTTTTCCCACACGGGAGCAAGCGACCTATAGTTGCCCATGGGAGAAACATGGATTTTCTACATCTAAACCGCAAATTGACATTGTTTGTCCTTGGGACTTATTAATGGACATGGAGAAAGCTAAACGAATGGGAAACTGTAGCCTTTTGAAGGGTATTGAAGATTCTGACGGTGTCATTGGGATACGTGGCAACAGAACTACTTCATCTTTAAACTTGCCAGTAAAAATGATTGCCTCAATAATGTTCCCGGTGATTTTTTTGATAACTAAACGCGTACTATTGCATAATCTCGGTGGATTTAAATTACGTAGAAGAACTATGGGTAAACCAATTTTTAACCGCAGATTATGTGGTGGCATTCCGGGTATGTTTAAAGAATTCTAGCCAAGAATGCAGAAAAGCTGGTAGCTAAATAGATAATTTGCAATAAAAAATACATTGCGGTCCTAAATTGAGATAAAAACTATCCTATCATTTAAGTTATCCAAACTGAAACTGCGTGCAAAATTTGGCTAAAATCGGTTCAGTAGCTGAAGAGTCCATTGGACACAAACACAGGGACACGTAATTTTTATATATTATAAGAAAGGTTATTACTTGTTTACTGCGCTCCAGAAGCTGCCAGAACGTGTGCTTTATGTCGCTCAGCCATGGTCAAAAAAAAAAAGGCTTAGTAAAAAGGCTTAGCCAAGAACACAGAAAAGCTGGTAGCTAAATACATAATTTGCAATAAAAAATATATTGCGGTCCTAAATTGAGATAAAAACTATCCTATCATTTAAGTTGGACCAAACTGAAACTGCGTGTAAGATTTGGTTAAAATCGGTTCAGTAGCTGTAGCTAAATACATAATTTGCAATTAAAAATACATTGCGGTCCTAAATTGAGATATAAACTATCCTATCATTTAAGTTGGACCAAACTGAAACTGCGTGCAAAATTTGGTTACAATCGGTTCAGTAATTGAGGAGTCCATTGGCCACAAACACAGGGACACGTAATTTTTATATATTAAGATGTAGGCGATATTGGGTCTGATTGTCCCGTACGTGACGGCAGAATGCCCCAGAAATGTCTTTAAATGAAATTCTACTTAAGATCTGCTTTTGAAATAGTTTTGACCATTGACTCAAATCTTTAGCTCTTTATGCCCTGAATTAATTTGAAAATGAATTGTTGTTTTTTTTCTATCGTTTATCTTAGTTGAAAATGCATCAAATAACGTATGTACTGAAAATTTTGACAATCACTAGTGTCTAAGGCCCCTTACGGCCTTACAGCAACTAAGAAAACTGTTTCCGATCGCAGGTACCGTCTGTCGGCCTCACAGCAAACTACAAGGAATGGTGCTATCAAGTATCAGCGGGATCCCAGCCATGTTGGATTCATAATGATAAAATAATGTAAGCAGTACTTCTGAGTACCGTCAGGAGATAAAGGGTTAACTGAAATTCTACCTAAGCTCTGCTTTTCAAACTGGTTTTACTCAAATAATTAAAACAGCCACCTGCTTCATAAATTCCAGGGTCCCACGTCCCTGCCACAACTCGTGGTTAACCGGGATGGGGCCCTGAAGAGCACTCTGTTCTTTTGATCCGGATCAAGGACCGAGCAAACCCCTGGTCCAGTACCCCCAGAGGTATCGTTTCACTTGAAGGACTTTGTGACCACGACCCATATTTAACGTCGCCCAGCCACCATTAAAAACGACGATGGATCTTTGATCGGTTGGGATCGAACCCGGGATCCTCCGTCCATGAGTCCGACGCCTTACCGTTCGGGCTACCACGGCCCAACAGCCACCTGCACCCTTTTGCTCTTCAATGCCTTAATATCCCTTACCGAATGAATGAATGAAAAGACCACATTACTTGTCAATGAAGTCCACGGGTCTTCCGGCCCCTCGGAATCCGCAGAAGCAGCCATACCTTCGGTAACGAAGGGGGTCGCAACCTGTTTGGCATTGTATCATGTGACCCAGTTGGAAAACGCTTCTCGTGTCTTCAGTCTCGGACAGGTACCTGACGTTAGAGAGGCTCGCATTCCACTCTGAAACTGGAACCAAATCAAGTTATTCACTAAAACACTTGTGGACAATATTTTACGATGTTGCCTCGAGATAGTGATCTAAATTATAATAGTGCGACTACCACCTAATCGTGTGCAACGTCTAAATGCTTAACTCGTAATATACCGTAAACAAGGGATTATTTTTTCCTAGGGTCCTTCTTCGGCAAACTTACGAGATACAATGCTCTTTACTAACCTTCAGACAACAGTTTTCAAACTAATTTCGTCAGAATCCACTAGATATCAGTGTTAAGTACGCAGTTATGTCAAAACTCAATTAAAAAGTGCAACATGAAGGTTTTCAGAGAGCATTCTATCTTGTAGAAAGTTTAGGCCGAAGAAGGTTCTTTGGGTCAAAATAGCCCATGTTTACGATACTTGTTTACTTAAAGTATTTTCCAGTACTTTCGTGATGCAGGTAAAATATTTCAATTAGTTTTACACTGTCCAGTCACATTAATGTGACCACCTGTCAAAAGCCTGAAAAACCACCTTTCGCAGAGCGGACAGCTGCGAAACGTGCAAGAAGAGATTTCTTTAGGACCCTGAAGGTATTCACTGGTAAATTGGGCCATGCAGACGCCAATGCTGTAGCCAGTTGGGCTAGATTACGCGGATGAGGATCCATGGAGCGAATAACCCGATCGAGATGGTCCTACAACATATTCTCGATTCTGTTTGAATCAGGAGAGTTTGCTGGCCTGGGAAGAAGGGTAAACTCATTCCGGTGCTCTTTGAACCACGCATGTACACTGGCAGCTGTATGGCACTTCGCATTGTCTTGCTGGTAGATGCCATCATCCTGAGGAAAAACAATGCACATATAGGGGTGGATATGGCCGCAAAGACAGATGCGAACGTGTATTAATTCATCGTGCCTTTTACAATGATGAGTGAGCCCAGAGAATGCCAGGAAAACGTTTCCCAGCCCATAATGCTCCCGTCTCCAGCTTGGACCGTTCCGGCAATGGTTGGGGGTGTTGTGTTTCAGAGGTTTCACGCCTTATACGCCAACGACCATTTGCCCTATGGAGCATAAAACGTGATTCATCAGTAAATGCTACCTGTTGTCATTCCATAAACGTCCAGCTGCTGTACTGGCTTGCAAATTCCAGGGTTCTTCGTCGATGGACAGTAGTCACCATAGCTGTATGAACCAGTCTTGTGCTTCGGTAGCCTAGACGTAGCAACGTCCGCGAAATAGTAGTTTGGGAGATGATGTTGGTAGCCCCTTGGTTCTTGTGGGGGTTCAGTTGCTCAACAGTAGCCCTTCTATCAGCCTGAACGCATCTCTGCAATCGTCGTTCGTCTCTGTCATCGATGGCCCGTGGTGCACCACATTTTCCACGTCGCTAATTTTTGACAGTCCCATTCTGCCATGCACGGTACACTTTTACCACGACGGTAAGCGAACATCTCAAAAACTCAGCCATTTTGGAAATGCTTCCACCTTTGGCTCGAAAGCCAATGATCATGACCTTTTGTACGTCGGATAAATCGTCCCGTTTTTGCATTACGCCAACGATAGATTTCCATACACCCTCAACTGCATTGTGCTACCAAGTGCCTTTTGAGATTTGTAATTTGACGTCGACGTCAAAAATACGTGGTGGTCACATTAATGTGACTGGACTGTGTAGATAAAAACATTTGCTTCTACTCTCTAGAACAGGGCTCTCCAACCTACGGCCCGCGAACAGATTTTTTCCGGCCCGCGGAAAAAATATGTTTTTACAATCCCCCCCCCCTTTTTTTTAAATATTTTTTTTATTAAATTAATCAGAACAGTGACGATCTCATAGTGAACAGTTCTCTCCCGGAAAAAGACTTCAAGAACATAAAAAATCACGCTCGAGTTATGTTTTCTCTTTTTGGGTCTACCTACAAGAGTGAGCTGACATTTTCAAAAATGAAGTATGTTAAATCTAAGTACAGATCCTCTTTATCAAATGAACATTTCAAATCAACTTTAATTATCGGAACTACAAAGTTCAACCCTAAATGGACTGAAATTTTAAGAGGCAAACAAATGTAATCTTCTCATTAAAAATTGTCCTAAGCGTTGCACTTGCTCTGTCCTCATTTATTGTTAAGTTTCTTATCATCATTAATACATAAAATTCATTTAATAAAATTGTAGTACATTGCAAGGATTTAGTTTTTAGTCCCGTTTGGCTTTTTTTTTTTAAACTCCTTTTGGAGAGCAAAATACATTTTGTGGGAAAAAATGACTTTTATTTCAGTTTTCTGAACTGCTCCCTAAATTTTACGAGTTTCCGTAATGTTACAAAAAAAAAAAAACCATGTGAACTGAGCTATTTTTGGACCGTTGGCCCGCCTCGCTTCCAAAAATTTTCAATTTGGCCCCCGAGTAAAAAAGGTTGGAGACCCCTGCTCTAGAACTTGCGTCAAAATGAGTAGTCTGAAAAAACGCTTGTGAAAAATTTCTCCCTTCACTTATATTTCCACCAAATTCAAGAACTACAACATGAAATTGATTTATTCATTTATTTTAATCCATTTAGGTTCCTACCTGGTTTAAAATATTTGCTGAAACAAAATACGAATGAAACAAGAAGTTCTGTCAAGAACTAAACGAGCCTACTTTCCCGTACATCGACATCGGCATTCTAGCATCTGATCAATATTCTCTTGAATATCTGAAACTGAAAATTATGTCAAACATACCTTTACCAAACCACTTAAAGCTGATTTCTAAAAGCAAAATATACCCCTCTCATCAGATGAAATGGACACGTAAAAAGTAAATAAACGAGTGAATAAAGTTTTGTCGCACCTTTTAAAGAATGTAACTGTTATAGTTCTTCGTAGAAAAATTTCACAATCGTTTTCAAAAGAAAAAAAAATAAATAAAATAAAAGTACAAAGAACATCAAAACACATTTTATCAAAGAAAGAAAAAAAATCTCGTTCGTTAATGAAATGTCTCAAATTTTATTTTTAATCCGTTGCCAGTTGTTAAATATAAATAAAGAATAAAATGCTCTCGTGAATGAAAAAATTTTGTAAACAAAAAAAAAATTTCAAAAAAAAATTGTCTGCCAAAAAAAATAAATAAATAAATAAAAATAATAATAATAAATTAAACGAAAAAAAAGAATAAATAAATAAAAAATCGTCTGCCCAGTCAGTCATTTTTTTCTGAGCCTGCATTTCCGCCATGTTTGCGGAGTCGGAGTCGGAATCAGTCCTCACAGAAGATTTTTCAGAAAAGTACTTTACATACATTTTTTTATCAAAAACGTTTTCTTACAAAGTTAGTTTGAAGGAAATCCGCCTTTAAGTTTAGAATCAACATTCAATTTAAATTTCCCAGTAGGCGCTCATGGTAAAAATTTTTCTGAACGGTTCATCATTGAACGAAAAATGGTTCAAATTGAAAAGTGAAACATGGGAATGAGTCTCTCCGAGATCTTTCGAACAAAAAGAGTTTATTCAATTCAGACGGTTCACTTAAAAGTTATTAGGTGGAGAAAGGTTGCTTGAACGATTCAATGTTGAACGAAAAAATGTTCAAATGGAAAATTTAAATACGGTAATGAAGTATCCATGCCGAGATCTTTCGAACAAAAAAGAGTTTGTTTAAATCGGACTGTTCACTCAAAAGTTATTAGGGGTGAGAGCTTGTTTGAACGGTTCAATGTTGAACGAAAAATTGTTCAAATCGAAAATTTAAAAACGGGAATGAAGTATTCTTGATAAGATCTTTCGAACAAAAAAAAGTTTATTCAATTCGGACGGTTCACTTAAAAGTTAATATCGCGGGACAGGTTGTTTGAACGGCTCAAAGTTGAACCAAAAATTGTTCAAATCGAAAAATCAAATATGGGAATGAGCTGTACTCACCGAGATCTTTCCAACAAAAAAAAATTCGTTCAAATCGGAATGTTCATTCAAAAGTTATTAGGGGGGACAGACCGACAGACCGACACACAAATTCCCCATCTCAATACCCTACTTTCAAATTTTTAATTTTTCGATATTCATTTTACCTCTTTATTTTTTTAACTTGGCGATATTTTTTGGACTTGGCGATATTTTTTAGATGCATTAAGCCACTTTTATTACTTTTTTCGTCTCTTTTATTTTTAACGGGAAAGTAGGCTAAAAACGCTTTCTGCTATAATCATGCGAATAATCGCTTGATCAGAAGGGTCGTGCCATCATTCGTAGAATACATGGACACTTCTGACTGATGTATTGACTGCAAATGACATAAGTAGCCTTTTAACCCTTTATGCCCTGAATTAACTTTTAAATGAATTTTATTTATTTATTTATTTATATTTCTAAGTTGAAAATGCATTAAATAACATATATATACAGAGTATAAAAATTTTGACATATGGCTTAGACCCTAAACTGATACTAGCCGATAAGAAAACTGTTTCCGTTCTCAGGTACCATCTGTCGGCCTCTCAGCAAAGTACAAGGAATGGTACTTTCAAGTACTAGCAGGATTGCAGCAATATTGGATTCGTAATGCTAAATTAATGTAAGCAGTACTTCTGAGTAACATCATGGGCATTTAAAGGTTCTGGCTGAAAATAGATTAAGAAGCTTCAGAACACAGAACCGCATCAAAACACATTCATGCAAATCGAATCGACCGAAAGATCTCAAAACAGCACACACACCCCTGAATCCTTTCAGCTAAACAAATTCTTACCTCCTTCATCTGCATTCGCCAAAAAACAGCATAAAATTCCCAGGGCTGTCCATAAGAGCAGGAAATGTGGGCGCATAACTGGACCACATTGCTTACGGGAATGGTGGTCTTCTTTTTTTGCAGGAAGATACTACAAAAACGTGCACTTCCTCTCAGCTGGGATGCTTTTCTCAAGACAGCGGAAAACCCCCTCAAGCGTGTACGCTCACGCGATGCAAGAGAAACAATAAACCAGAGAACATTTTTCTTGCTTTCTTTGGATACCCTTTTGTCTTCTGCTCGAGTCTATGAAGATTTGTGTTAAATGCTGGTATTTACCACAGTAAAATGAGGGTCAGCATGCATGGCATGCCCCAGGTATTTTCTATTCACAACTGGGAGTGCTCCTCTCGGACAAACAAATTACAGTGAAACCTGTGTATAACGATACTGTACATAACGATAAACCTGCCTATTACGATATTTTGGTTTGGTCCCAGCCAACAGTTAGAGCTTTTTGCTCAAACTGTCTGTAATGATGTCTGTCTATAACGATATTTTTTCTCGGTCCCTTGAGTATCGTTATACACATATTTCACTGTATTGTATTTTTCCGCGTTTTTAAGTTGCAGATGGATTGTGAGTAATTACTTTGGTGGCGAGCGAGTGAGGGAAAGAGATCACAACTACCGATCGCGAATCCAGTGGGGGTATGGGGGTCATGCCCCCCCCCCATTAAATGACCTAATCTATATATATAAAGGTGACGGTGTTTGTATGTTTGTAACTGCTGGCCAGAAGCCCCCACAGCACCTACAGACCTGAAACTTGGCTCAAAAATTCGAACGTATCCCAGTACAATGCACCTCGAAAGCCAAATTTTTAATTTCGAATTAGGTTTTTTTAAATTAATTAATCAGTCTCATTTTTGGTGTATCCGCCATAATTGAGGGAGGAAAACCTTCCCCCACCCCAAAGTATTATATATCACTGGAAAGGGGGTTTTTTTCTGAAAAAGAAAAGTTGTAGCACGTTTCTGTCCGTTAATTAGGACAGGAGATATTAATTAATCAAATTTAATCAATTTTCAAGGCCTAACTGTACGCAGAACTGAAACACTAGATCCATTTTCCTGATCAGCTGCTCTTTTGTCCCTGAAGTTACTTTGTGGTTTAAATTTGCGTATAGATTTAAGCCTTGAAAATTTATTCAATTTGATTAATTAATATCTCCTGTTACTTACTTAACTTTCTGTCTCTTATATTTATTTGGCGAATTGATTTAAACTTTAACATGACTTTAAGTGGAATTTAAAAGGTTGTGAAGCGCACTTGAACTAAAGGATATAATAATTTTTCTTCAGAGGAGGTTAAAGTGAATTTAAATTTATTAAGTTGACTTCCTCAAAATTCGGTGTTACCGAAAATGTCACAATGGAACTATTGTTGTTAAAAATGTAGGGATGGCTATTCAGTTCCTCTTCGCTTTTGGCGTCGTAAAGTTTGGCGACAATCAGGAAATTTACCACACCTCCCAGCCAGTGAAACACTACTTTCTCCAAATCAAAGGAAAAGAAAACGGTCTGGGAAGGAACAGTAGTTGTTTTCAGTCTAAAGAGTATTTTATTGCATGTTTAAAACATGTATTTAATGCCGCCATCACTAAATTTTTAATAATAATAGTTCCATTCTGACATTTTCTGTAACACTGCTATTCAGTTACTTTTCATATTTGGAGTCGTAAATTTTGGCAACAATCGGGAAATTTTCCAAACTTCCCGGCCAGTGAAATCTTGATTATTTGAGGGTCACTGTTAGATTGAAATCACTTCAAAGAGATGGTACGAAAGTCATTATATTTCTTTCCTTTTAATGTTCACATTAAAATCATGGAAGAATGGTTGTGGCTGATCTACCTGATACAATCGGTTCCCTATGTTAATAAATTTAGATTTGGCGACCAATTTTACATTGAAATTACGGTTAAATCGGTGAATTATATTAAATTTCAAGGGTAATATTGCTGTGGTCGTTGAGAGTTTTCGAAAATCTTGGCTCTACAGTTGTGTCAAAAGTTCCATTGAAACGTAAAAATTTCGCTAAAAATAAATAAGTTCGTCACACACACACACACGAAAAGAAGAAAAAAGTCTTTAAAACTAAAATAATCCTGGCATTGAACACTACAAACTGAAATGGCATTAAAAGTGTCATCAATATATTTTAAAAGGTCGTGGTGCACATTTGAATTAAAGAATATAATAATTTTACTTAAGAGGGTGGAGTGAATTTAAATTTTTTCAGTTGACTTTCTTTACATTTTTGCACGGGCATCGCCGTGCGGGTACAGCTAGTATAGCATAAAACTGCATTTTTTGGGTCTAACATTACGAAAAAATTGCCAAACACCCCCATTTTTGCTCAAAAATTGTCCTTTGACCCCTCCCCGTTTTCCGAAAATAAACCAACCTCCTTAACCACAAACTGGATCTGCCCTTGACAACTACACGATGAACCGTAACTGATTATTATTAAAACTAGCTGTCAGGGCAGCTAGATTAGCTTCCTGCGGCATGTTGATGCATAACGTCCCCCCTCTCTAACATTTACCTCATGCTGAAGTTATATTATTTGATAGAATTTAATGTTCATTCGATTTCAAGACATACCACGCACGTGGCCCGGCGTTGCACGGGCACTTCGTGCCTTTAAAATAGTGAGGAAATTTTCAAGAAACTACTCCCCGCCAAGGCGGTTCGCTAACAGGCGCTTCACGCCTTTACTTTTTTCCTATGTAAACTAGCTGTCGTGGCCGTCACGAAACTTTCTTCTATATCTATCTTATGAATTCCGGTTACAAAATAAAATACGTACTCGCCCGAGTAATTGGAGACAGCTACAATTTCCCAATTATCGTAATAACCCTGCAAATGCAGAATCAATGAGCGAAATTGGAAATCATTGCAAAAGCCTTGTTTAGATTAATTGCAAACATTTTATTTGTTAGTAAAAAGAAATTGGCAACAGTTAAAAATTTCAAATCATTGAAAGTTTTCAGCTGTTTTGATAATTAAATAGCGTGAAAGCGATTTTTTAATGAATTAATTTTTCGCATTGCTGACTAAGCGCAAAAATCACCCCACCCTCCCCCTGGGGCGATTGGCGCCAAAATTTAATCGATGCTTGCTTCCATATTGGGTTAGTGTTATTCCAAATTTCATTCAAATCGCAGCAATATTTCCCGAGATACAGGAGGTGCAATGACAAAATAAGCACTTTTGATTGCTCCACCCCCATTTGAGATATTGACACACAAATTGAATCAGCACCTGTACTCAATAGGGTCTACCTATGGACCAATTTTCGTTTGATTCCGCCGGTTACTTCCTGAGATATAGCAGTCACCCTCGTGCAGAACACGTGCGATTGCTCCACCCCCCTTCGAGATATTGACAAACAAATTGAATCAGCACCTGTACTCAGTAGGGTCTACCTATGGACCAATTTTCGTTTGATTCCGCCGGTTACTTCCTGAGATATAGCAATCACCCCCGCGCAGAACACGTGCGATTGCTCCACCCCCCTTGGAGGAATTCGCTAAAAAAAGTCAGGTGCACCAGTTCACATGGTGGTACATATGTGCAAAAATTTTTGTTCGATTTCATTCAGTAGTTTTTGCTCTAGCGCGGCCACAAAAACTGGTCACACACATACAGACTCCACACACAGACACACACACACACAGACAGACAGACATTTTCCAAAAATGGTCGAAATGGACTCAGCGCACCTCAAAACGTGCAAATCCGTCAAAATTCGACATTCGAAAATTTTCACGAAACCAATACTTTCTTCTATATATTAGATATAGAAGAAAGTAAAAAATCATTCGAATTATTGAGATGCTACGCGCCTTCAAGATGGTGAGGAGAGTTTCAGTAAGTTCAGCTCGCTCAAAGAAAAAAAGCAGACATAGACACTCAGTTTTTAATATAAGTAGATGGCTTTTCAACAAATGAATGTTTCAAAATATTACAAGTAGCTAGCGATAAAAATTTTACGTAAGTGGCCCGCTTATGAGTTTCGTGTTTGATTTAGTTAAGCCTTCATTCAAAATTCTCATTATCATTGTTATTACTGCTTCATAGCAACGACGGTTTGCAAGAATGGATTTCATATTTAATCATTTATTAGGCTTAATCGCTTTAAACTTGACTACTTATTAATTGATATCTTCGCTAATTAAAATCGTATAATTATATAAATTGAAACTAATGAAGCCTGAAAAATGACCTATCTATCGGTACCTGGTTCGACTTTCAGTTCATTGGCGTTCAGGAGAAATAAGCGTGACATAGAAAGATAGAAAGATAGTTAGAAAGAAAGATACTCAGTTTTTAATATAAGTAGACTAGCTGCCAGGGCAGCTAGATTAGCTTCCTGTGGCATGTTGATGCATAACGTCCCCCCTCTCTAATTTTTACCTCATTCTGAAGTTTTATTTGATATAATTTAATGTTCATTCGATTTCAAGACATACCACGCACGTGGCCCGGCGTTGCACGGGCACTTCGTGCCTTGAAAGTAGTGAGGAAAATTTCAAGAAACTACTCCCCGCCAAGGCGGCTCGCTAACAGGCGCTTCACGCCTTTACTTTTTTCCTGCATAAAAAAAAATCATTCGAATTATTGAGATGCTTCGCGTCTTTAAGATGGTGAGGAAAGTTTCAGTAAGTTCAGCTCGCTCAAAGGAAAAAAAGCAGAAATTGATACTCAGTTTTTAATATAAGTAGACTAGCTGCCAGGGCAGCTAGATTAGCTTCCTGCGGCATGTTGATGCATTACGTCTCCCCTCTCTAACTTTTACCTCATTCTGAAGTTATATTATTTGATATAATTTAATGTTCATTCGATTTCAAGACATACCACGCACGTGGCCCGGCGTTGCACGGGCACTTCGTGCATTGAAAGTAGTGAGAAAAAATTTTAAAGAAACTACTCCTCGCCAAGGCGGCTCGCTTACAGGCGCTTCACGCCTTTACTTTTTTCCTATATAAAAAAAATCATTCGAATTATTGAGATGCTTCGCGTCTTCAAGATGGTGAGGAAAGTTTCAGTAAGTTCAGCTCGCTCAAAGGAAAAAAGCAGACATAGATATTCAGTTTTTAATATAAGTAGATGGCTCTTCAACAAATGAATGTTTCAAAATATTACAAGTAGCTAGCGATAAAAATACTATGTAAGTCGCCCGCTTATGAGTTTCGTGTTTGATTTAGTTAAGCCTTCATTCCAAATTCGCATTATCATTTTTATTACTGTTTCATGGCAACCACGTTTTGCAATGCAACAATGGCTTTCATATTTAATCATTTATTAGGCTTAATCGCTTTAAATTTGACCACTTATTAATTGATATCTTCGCTAATTAAAATCATATAATTATATGAATTGAAACTAATGAAGCTTGAAAAATTACCTATCTATCGGTACCTGGCTCGACTTTCAGTTCATTGGCGTTCAGGAGAAAGAAGCGTGACATAGAAAGATAGTTAGAAAGAAAGATAGTTAGAAAGAAAGATAGTTAGAAAGAAAGATAGTTAGAAAGAAAGATAGTTAGAAAGATACTCAGTTTTTAATATAAGTAGATGGCTCTTCAACAAATGAATGTTTCAAAATATTACAAGTAGCTAGCGATAAAAATACTACGTAAGTCGCCCCCTTATGAGTTTCGTGTTTGATTTAGTTAAGCCTTCATTCAAAATTCTCATTATCATTTTTATTACTGTTTCATGGCAACCACGTTTTGCAATACAACAATGGATTTCATATTTAATCATTTATTAGGCTTAATCGCTTTAAATTTGACTACTTATTAATTGATATCTCTGCTAATTAAAATCGTATAATTATATAAATTGAAACTAATGAAGCCTGAAAAATTACCTATCTATCGGTACCTGGTTCGACTTTCAGTTCATTGGCGTTCAGGAGAAAGAAGCGTGACATAGAAAGATAGAAAGATAGTTAGAAAGATACTCAGTTTTTAATAGAAGTAGATTGTAGAGTGATGAAACATTTCATATTAAGACACTTGTTTACAATGAATTGTAAATGATTACTTTTGTGGTAACTGAAGAGTGAAGAAAAAAGTTACACTAAGGCACCAGTTTACGATGAATTGTAAATGATTAATGTTGTGACTAGTGTAGTGGGAGGCAAACAACGCACAAATACATGATGTATCGTAAATGATCATTGTGAAAAGTATAGTAATGAAAAATTCCGACTTAAGGCAATAGCTCGAGATGCACTGCAAATTATTACTTTTGGGGCATGTGTAGAGTGAGGTAAACAACGCACAAATATACGATGAATAGCAACTGATTATTGGAAAGTGTAATGATGAAAAATTTCATTCTAAGACACTAGTTTACAATTAACTGAAAATGATTGCTTTTGCGGCAAGTGTAGAGAGATGGAAAAAACTCAAATATACGATGAATAACAAATGATTACTAGGTGACCCGTGCGGAATTCCGCAAAAAAAAAAAAAAAAAAACTCTAAACTTAAAATTTAATACGACAATTTTTATTGGCTTCATTTGCACAACATCGCCATCTACTGCCGTCGTTCTGACAACTTTTCAAAGAGATCTTAGGGCCGAATTCAAGTGAAACACCATTGCAGTCGCTTCGAGGCGATCGCATATTGCAACCGCTACTGTAAGTCGAATTCAAGTGAATTCGTTTCACTTGAATCCAAATTTTGGAATTTGCGATTGCATTGGTGAGTTGCGATCGCCCGTGTTTCACTTGAATTCCTGCCAAAGACACGTTCACTTTTACAACTACTACAAAAGTGATACCCTGTATTAAAATCAAATACCCAAGGCTACTACTAAACTAAATACTAACGTTATCGCAAAACTACCATAGTATTTTGAAACAATAAAAGTTACAATTAAGGTTTACCGAGCTAAGCCTTGGCTTGAAATGTCGCATTTGAAATTGATTTGAACAACAATATAACGATTTTAACGTTTGAGCAAAAAATTTAATTTTTTCAAACTTCAATCGCTTATAAGTCGCTTAAACGTGGATTTTCGAGATTCTCATTACGCGGCGCTAGCGGAGAAACGTTCTAAAGAACGCATTTTTTTTAATCTTTCGAATGAAATCAAAATGGAGACGATACGACAATTATTTCGCTAGATAGAGTCAATTTTGTGCCCAAAAATTTAAGTTCGAATAAAAAACGAATCAACACTTTTTAGAGGGTGGGTCTAATTTTCGTCAATAGCCCGCGGGATAAGCTTCAAAATCATAAATTTTCATGCAATTCGATAAAGAAATGAGCGAGTTTCGACCGGGTATAGGATTTGGCTTAGAGAAATAATATATGGAGACAATCTCCATATATTATTTCTCTATGGTAGTTTTGCGATAACGTTAGTATTTAGTTTAGTAGTAGCCTTGGGTATTTGATTTTAATATAGGGTATCAATTTTGTAGTAGTTGTAAAAGTGAACGAGTCTTTGATCTCTTTGAAAAGTTGTCAGAACGACGGCAGTAGATGGCGATGTTGTGAAAATGAAGCCGATAAAAATTGTCGTATTAAATTTTAAGTTTAGAGTTTTTTTTTCTTGCGGAATTCCGCACGGGTCACCTAGTGACCCGTGCGGAATTCCGCAAAAAAAAAAAAAAAAAAAACTCTAAACTTAAAATTTAATACGACAATTTTTATTGGCTTCATTTGCACAACATCGCCATCTACTGCCGTCGTTCTGATAACTTTTCAAAGAGATCAAAGACACGTTCACTTTTACAACTACTACAAAAGTGATACCCTATATTAAAATCAAGTACCCAAGGCTACTACTAAACTAAATATTAACGTTATCGCAAAACTACCATAGTATTTTGAAACAATAAAAGTTACAATTAAGGTTTACCGAGCTAAGCCTTGGCTTGAAATGTCGCATTTAAAATTGATTTGAACAACAATGTAACGATTTTGACAGTTGAGCAAAAAATTTAACTTTTTCAAACTTCAATCGCTTATAAGTCGCTTAAACGTGGATTTTCGAGATTCTCGTTACGCGGCGCTAGCGGAGAAACGTTCTAAAGAACGCATTTTTTTAAATCTTTCGAATGAAATCAAAATGGAGACGATACGACAATTATTTCGCTAGATAGAGTCAATTTTTTGCCCAAAAATTGAAGTTCGAATAAAAAACGAACCGACACTTTTTAGAGGGTGGGTCTAATTTTCGTCAATAGCTCGCGGGAAAAGCTTCAAAATCATAAATTTTCTTGCAATTCGATAAAGAACTGAGCGAGTTTCGACCGGGTATAGGATTCGGCTTAGAGAAATAATATATGGAAATTGTGAAAAATGTAAAGTAATGACAAATCTCCCCAAAAACAACAGTGTTGTAAAAAAATCCCCCGCCAAGAAAACCTTAAATACTCAGCCTTAAAAAGTTATGATATCGAGTTTTCCCGCCAAGTTTGTGCCAAACTACAACTAACCTGTATGTATAGTTCTTTTAAATTGTTTTCAGTTTTGCCAGGCGGGAAGCTTTGTCTTGTGAGGTGGTTGCTTAATGAGTAAAAACTTCCCGCCTGGCAGGACTGAAAACAATTAAAAAGAACTATACATACAGGTTAGTTGTAGTTTGGCACAAACTTGGCGGGAAAACTCGATATCATAACTTTTTAAGGCTGAGTATTTAAGGTTTTCTTGGCGGGGGATTTTTTTACAACACTGTTGTTTTTGGGGAGATATCACATATTTTTGCATTAATATTATTTCTTTGCCTGTTTTTTTTTTTTTTCTCTTCAAAATTTACTTTGCATGTTTTTTTTCCCTTCAACATTTTTCTTGGCGGTCCGACATCTGTGGTTTTCTTGGCAGCATTCATTTGGTGCAAAAGTTCAAGGATCTTCTTCAGTCTAGGATAAATTTGAAATCAATCACAATGTACCACCCGAACCGACGCAAAACAAAGCTAGTTGCTAACAATACTACGATTAAATTAAAAGTTAAAAAAAAAAAACCCCAACCCTTACTGCCGATCTCATATTAAAATGAACTAAATGAAGATCCATTTTAAAAGCCTTATGCAATAAAATCAATTACAAATATTTTATTTGTTAACAAATAGAAACTGGCAACAGATGAAATTATAAATCATTGAGTTTTCTTTCCTCGTGGCCCAACAATGAAAACATAAATGCTCAGATGTTGAACAGAGCTAGTAGATAGAAATCGGACCAATTTTAAGCATTAATAACTCCGGGGTGCGATGACCCCGGGGGGTAAATTTTGGGAAAATGTCTTCAATGTCTCATCGAGAATATTCATACCAAAAATCAACACTAAAGACCCCCGGGGAGAAAAGATACGGAAAATAAAAACGAGGGAGGAGGGGGTGGGGGGTCGAAAAACCCCCTATGCCGAGCTTTGGGACAAAATAAATGTGGGTGCAAAAGCAGAGCTCAATCCGAGTTACCGTCTAGTCTGGAACCCTGTCAAACAATTTTTAAAAAGTGCGAAAAATAGCGATTTTATAACATATATCACCCCTTCCCCTGAGGGTCCTGGATGTTTTGCTTTAGTATGTGCCGTCAGGGGCCGCTGGAGATTGAGTATACCAAAAATGAACTCTAAGGATCTTTATGGGGCTGAGATACAGAGGGGTGAAAACCCCAGTTTGGTTACTCGCGTAAACAGTCCTAGTCGCTCTTTTACATTTTTATTGGCGACGGAAATTTCTTGGAGGCTTGTATTTGGTTTTCTTGGCGGGGCGGGACGCTCCCGCGTCCCGTGATTTCATTCTAATTTACGATGAACTAAATGATTGCTTTTGTCTCAAATTTAGAGTGATGTAAAACAACTGGCTGACTAAGGCACAAATTTACAATGGATTGCCAACGATTATTTCTGCGGCAAGTGCAGAGTGAAGAAACCCTATGTACTAAGGCTCAAAATTGTAATGAAATGTAAGTGATTACTTTTACGGGAATTGAAGATTGACAAAAAACAACGCACTACGGCATACATTTTCAATAAATAGCAATGTATTAATACCATTTTCTCAAGGTTATGATTTTGAGCTTAACACATTTCCTTTTATATGTCAAACATGGGTACGATTAAATTGCATGTACAATAGTTTTATGCTCCATTTCCGCTTTTATAAAGACATGTGTTTTTAATCGGTGCTTTTCATGGAGGGGGAGATCTCCAACCATTGGCTTTAAGCCGTATTGATAATTCTATAGCATTATTGGCCATTATTGATTATTATTGATTGTTAATTCTGTGCATGTAATATTCTTAAAAAAAGAAGAAAATGTAAGAAAATGAACTGTACTGCAAGCTTATAGAAAGTTTTCTGTCATAACTGAAATATGTGACTTCATATAAAAGAAGTAGTGCAAGTAAAAGTAAATGAAGCGAGAAAGCTATTTCGGACGACCCGTGACCTTTAAAGATGCGTCTGAATCGAATGAAGTGAAGTGAAGCGAAGCTTAAAAGTGTCTGACAAAAAGGAAATGAGTGAACAAAAATTTATTTATGGTAAATAAGAATTTTTATCGTTATTCTTTTATAATTTGTGCTCTATATCACGTGAAAATTTCTTATTAGCTGACTCTCATGGGACATAAAAGATTGCTTATAACAGAGGGGTGTCTTCAAAGCAAAAGGTTGTACTGTGTCATACGGAGAGATGGGAACGGACAGAAACAAATCAGAAATTTTGTGGAAAAAACTTTTTTAAAAATTTATTTCTTTACCTGAGGTTTTTGTTTTCACTACAGAAAAAGAGTTTTGAAATTCTTAGCACAAAATAATACAATTAAAAATTTACAATATTTATATTAAAACAACTTTTTTAAATATTTAAAAAAAATGCAGTTTAGAATGAAACAGGTTACAAATGTTAAAAAAGTAAAGTATAGTCATGGAGAAAAATTTAAAAAACAAAAACGAAACAATCTTAAATATTCGGCTATTATGCGTTCTCGGAAACAAAAAAAAAGTGTCAATTGACAGGATTTAAAGTCTTCTTTTAAAGCTACGTAAGTTGAATTTTGATAAGGGACCATATACACAGTAAAGTGAAAGCAAATTCTGAATTTTTGAATGGGAACCCGTAATCTTTACTACACATAGGAGGTTCTGAGGCTAAAAGCAGCAGGGGTTCTTATTATATTCCAACGGAGTGGAAGAAAATTTAGCGAATAGTGATTTACTGACCGCCACAGCGGTTAACAAGAAGTTCTGTCAAGAACTAAACGAGCCTACTTTCCCGTACATCGACATCGGCATTCTAGCATCTGATCATTATTCTCTTGATCATCTGAGACTAAACATTATGTCAAACATACCTTTTTAGCACTTAAAGCTGATTTCTAAAAGCAAAATATACCCCTCTCATCAGATGAAATAGAGACATAACAAGAAGTTCTGTCAAGAACTAAACGAGCCTACTTTCCCGTACATCGACATCGGCATTCTCGCATCTGATCATTATTCTCTTGATTATCTGAGACTGAAAATTATGTCAAACATACCTTTTTAGCACTTAGAGCTGATTTCGAAAAGTAAAATATACCCCTCTCATCAGATGAAATAGACACGTAAAAAGTAATTAACGAATAAATAAAGTTTTGTCGCACCTTTTAAAGAGTGTAACTATTACAGTTCCTCCGTAGAAAAAATCCTCCATCGTTTTCAAAAAAAAAAAAAAAAATAATAATAATAATAATAAAATAAATAAATAAATAAAAAAAAGTACAAAGAGCATCAAAACACATTTTATCAAAGAAAGAAAAAAAAACTCGTCCGTTAATAAAACGTCTCGAATTTCAATTTTAATCTGTTGCCAGTTGTTAAATATAAATAAAGAAAAAAATTTTCTCGTTTTGTTTTGTTACAAAAAAAATCGTCTGCCAAAAAAAAAAAAATAATAATAAATAAAATAAAACAAATGAATAAATAAATAAAAAATCGTCTGCACAGTCAGTCATTTTTTTTTCTGAGCCAGCATTTCCGCCATGTTTGCGGAGTCGGAGTCGGAATCTGAGTCCGCACAGAAGATTGCTCAGAAAAGTACTTTACAAACATTATTTCTGTACCTCAGAACCAGACTAACGTAAGTCCACTTTCGTCATTTTTCAGTAGAAGGGAAAAACGATGTATTCGACAATCGTTTTTCCCCTCTACCGAAAAATGACGAAAGTGGACTTACGTTAGTCTGGTTCTGAGGTACGGATTTATCAAAACCATTTTCTTACAAAGTTAGTTTGAAGGAAATCCGACTTTAAGTTCAGGATCAACATTCAACTTAAATTCCCCGTAGACGCTAATGTTAATTTTTTCTCTGAACGGTTCAATATTGAACGAAAAATGGTTCAAATCAAAAAGCGAAATATGGGAATGTATGGGAAAGCCTCTCCGAGATCTTTCAAACAAAAAAAAGTTTATTCCATTCGGACGGTTCACTCAAAAGTTATTAGGTGGGGAAAGGTTGCTTGAACGGTTCAATGTTGAACGAAAAAAGGCTCAAATGGAAAATTTAAATACGGTAATGAAGTATCCTTGCTGAGATCCTTCGAACAAAAAAAAGTTTGTTCAAATTGGATTGTTCACTCAAAAGTTAGCATCGCGGGACAGGTTGTTTGAACGGTTCAAAGTTGAACCAAAAACTGTTCAAATCGAAAAATCAAATATGGGAATGAGCTGTACTCGCCGAGATCTTTCGAACAAAAAAAAGTTTATTCCATTCGGACTGTTCACTCAAAAATTATTAGGTGGGGAAAGGTTACTTGAACGGTTCAATGTTGAACCAAAAATGTTCAAATTGAAAATTTAAATACGGTAATAAAGTATCCTTCCCGAGATGCTTCGAATAAAAAAAAATTGTTTAAATCTGACTGTTCATTCAAAAGTTATTAGGGGTGACAGCTTGTTTGAACGGTTCAATGTTGAACGAAAAATTGTTCAAATCGAAAATGTAGATGCGGGAATGAAGTATCCTTGAAAAGATCTTTCGAACAAAAAAAAGTTTGTTCAAATCGGACTGTTCACTCAAAAGTTAGCATCGCGGGACCGGTTTTTTGAACGGTTCAAAGTTGAACCAAAAATTGTTCAAATCGAAAAAAATGGGAATGAGCTGTACTCGCCGAGATCTTTCCAACAAAAAAAAGTTTGTCCAAATCGGAATGTTCATTCAAAAGTTATTAGGGGGGGACAGACAGACCGACCGACCGACCGACACACAAATTCCCCATCTCAATACCCTACTTTCAAATTTTTAATTTTTCGATATTCAATTTACCTTTTTATTTTTTTTACTTGGCGATATGTTTTGGACTTGGCGATATTTTTTTTACTTGGCGATATTTTTTGGACTTGGCGATATTTTTTTTACTTGGCGATATTTTTTGGATGCATTAAGCTACTTTTAATACTTTTTTCGTCTTTCTTTTGTTTTTAACGAGAAAGTAGGCTAAAAAGTAAATAAATGAATAAATGAAGTTTTGTCGCATTTTTTAAAGAATGTAACTGTTACAGTTCTTCCGTAGAAAAATTCCTCAATCGTTTTCAAAAAAAAAAAATTAAAAGTACAAAGTACATCAAAACACATTTTATCAAAGAAAGGAAAAAAAAAAAATCTCGTCTGTCGATAAAATGTCTCGATTTTCACTTTTAAACCGTTGCCAGTTGTTAAATATAAATAAAGAATAAAATGCCCTCGTGAATGAAACTTTTGTTACAAAAAAAAATCGTCTGCCAAAAAAAAAAAAAATAGTAATAAATAAAATAACACAAATGAATAAATAAACAAAAAATCGTCTGCACAGTCAGTCATTTTTTTCTGAGTTTGCATTTCCGCCATGTTTGTGGAGTCGGAGTCGGAATCAGAGTCCTCACAGAAGATTATTCAGAAAAGTACTTTACAAACATTATTTATCAAAACCATTTTTTTACAAAGTTAGTTTGAAGGAAATCTGACTTTAAGTTCCAGGATCAACATTCAACTTAAATTCCCCGTAGGCGCTAATGTTAAATTTTTTTCTGAACGGTTCAATATTGAACGAAAAATGGTTCAAACCAAAAAGCGAAATAAGGGAATGAACCTCTCCGAGATCTTTCAAACAAAAAAAAGTTTATTCCATTCGGATGGTTCACTCAGAAGTTATTAGGTGGGGAAAGGTTGCTTGAACGGTTCAATGTTGAACGAAAAAATGTTCAAATTGAAAATTTAAATACTGTAATGAAGTATCCTTGCTGAGATCCTTCGAACAAAAAAAAAGTTTATTTAAATCGGACTGTTCACTCAAAAATTATTAGGGGTGACAGCTTGCTTGAGCGGTTCAATGTTGAACGAAAAATTGTTCAAATCGGAAATGTAAATACGGGAATGAAGTATCTTTGATAAGATCTTTTGAACAAAAAAAAGTTTGTTGAAATCGGACTGTTCACTCAAAAGTTAGCATCGCGGGACAGGTTGTTTGAACGGTTCAAAGTTGAACCAAAAATTGTTCAAATCGAAAAATCAAGTATGGGAATGAGTTGTACTCGCCGAAATCTTTCCAACAAAAAAAAAGTTTGTTCAAATCGGAATGTTCATTCAAAAGTTATTAGGGGGGGGGGGGGAAGGTTGCTCGAACGGTTCAATGTTGAACCAAAATTGTTCAAATCGAAAAATCAAATATGGGAATGAGTTGTAATCGCCGAGATCTATCCAACAAAAAAAAGTTTGTTCAAATCGGAATGTTCATTTAAAAGTTATTAGGGGGGAAAGGTTGCTTGAACGGTTCAATGTTGAACGAAAAATTGTTCAAATCGAAAATGTAGATACAGGAATGAAGTATCCTTGAAAAGATCTTTCGAACAAAAAAAAGTTTGTTCAAATCGGACTGTTAACTAAAAAGTTAGCATCGCGGGACAGGTTGTTTGAACGGCTCAAAGTTGAACCAAAAATTGTTCAAATCGAAAAATCAAATATGGGAATGAGCTGTACTCGCCGAGATCTTTCCAACAAAAAAAAGTTTGTCCAAATCGGAATATTCATTCAAAAGTTATTAGGGGGGGACAGACAGACAGACCGACCGACAGACCGACACACAAATTCCCCATCTCAATACCCTACTTTCAAATTTTTAATTTTTCGATATTCATTTTACCTTTTTATTTTTTTAACTTGGCGATATTTTTTGGACTTGGCGATATTTTTTTTAACTTGGCGATATTTTTTGGACTTGGCGATATTTTTTAGATGCATTAAGCCAATTTTAATACTTTTTTCGTCTTTCTTTTATTTTTAACGGGAAAGTAGGCTAAAAATGGCGCTTTCAGGATCATAATTCAGGTATTCTATGAAGGGCTCGTTCGTAAATAGTGGTATTTTAAAATAGCAAAAATTGAATTATTTGGTGAAACAATGGTGTGCGGGAATATTAACCGAAATCTTGCACGGTTTACCGAGACACACAGCATTTAATGTACCCACTTCGTTTTTAGCCTACTTTCCCGTTAAAAATAAAAGAAACGAAAAAAGCATTAAAATTGGCTTAATGCATCTAAAAAATGTCGCCAAGTCCAAAAAATGTCGCCAAGTCCAAAAAATATTGCCAAGTAAAAAAAATATCGCCAAGTAAAAAAAAGTCAAAAAGAAACAAAAAAATGAAATAAATATCGAAAAATTAAAAATTTGAAAGTAGGGTATTGAGATGGGGAATTTGTGTGTCGGTCGGTCTGTCTGTCCCCCCCCCCCCCCTAATAACTTTTTAATGAACATTCATATTTGAACGAATTTTTTTTTTGTTGGAAAGATCTCGGCGAGTACAGCTCATTCCCATATTTGATTTTTCGATTTGAACAATTTTTGGTTCAACTTTGAGCCGTTCAAATAACCTGTCCCGCGATATTAACTTTTTAGTTAACAGTCCGATTTGAACAAACTTTTTTTTGTTCGAAAGATCTTTTCAAGGATACTGCATTCCCGTATTTACATTTCCGATTTGAACAATTTTTCGTTCAACATTGAACCGCTCAATCAAGCTGTCACCCCTAATAACTTTTGAATGAACAACAGTCCGATTTAAACAAACTTTTTTTTGTTTGAAGCATCTCGGCAAGGATACTTTATTACCGTATTTAAATTTTCAATTTGAACACTTTTGGTTCAACATTGAACCGTTTAAGGAACCTTTCTCCACCTAATAACTTTTGAGTGAACCGTCCGAATGGAATAAATTTTTTTTTGTTCGAAAGATCTCAGCGAGTGCAGCTTATTCCCATATTTGATTTTTTGATTTGAACAATTTTTGGTTCAACTTTGAGCCGTTCAAATAACCGGTCCCGCGATACTAACTTTTGAATGAACAGTCCGATTTGAACAAACTTTTTTTTGTTCGCACTATTTTAACACTTAAGGCATCTACTAAGAATTGTACATGTAGAAGGAAGTAGTGTGGGGTCCATACTAGATTTTTTTCTGATTTAAGGAAATTAATTTCTTAAATTGGTAACACTAAGTGAAGTTTTAATTGCAACAAGAAGTTCTGTCAAGAACTACACGAACCTACTTTCCCGTACATCGACATCGGCATTCTAGCATCTGATCAATATTCTCTTGAATATCTGAAACTGAAAATTATGTCAAACCATCCTTTATAGCACTTAAAGCTGATTTCTAAAAGCAAAATATACCCATCTCATCAGATGAAATGGACACGTGAAAAGTAAATAATCGAGTAAATAAAGTTTTGTCGCACCTCTTAAAGAATGTAACTGTTATAGTTCCTCCGTAGAAAAATTTCACAATCGTTTTCTAAACAAAAAAAATTAATAAATAAAATAAAAGTACAAAGAACATCGAAACACATTTTATCAAAGAAAGAAAAAAAACGTCGTTCGTTAATAAAATGTCTCGAATTTTATTTTTAATCCGTTGACAAATGTTAAATATAAATAAAGAATAAAATGCTCTCGTGAATGAAAAATTTTTGTAAACAAAAAAATCGTCTGCCAAAAAAAAAAATAAAATAAATAAAAATTAAAATAATAATAATAAATTAAGCAAAAAAAATTAATAAATAAACAAAAAATCGTCTGCCAAGTCAGTCATTTTTTTCTGAGCCTGCATTTCCGCCATGTTTGTGGAGTCGGAGTCGGAATCAGAGTCCTCACAGAAGATTATTCAGAAAAGTACTTTACAAACATTATTTATCAAAACCGTTTTCTTACAAAGTTAGTTTGAATGAAATCCGCCTTTAAGTTCAGAATCAACATTCAATTTAAATTTCCCAGTAGGCGCTCATGTTAAATTTTTTTCTGAACGGTTCATCATTGAACGAAAAATGGTTCAAATTGAAAAGTGAAATATGGGAATAAGTCTCTCCGAGATCTTTCGAACAAAAAAAGTTTATTCAATTCGGACGGTTCACTTAAAAGTTATTATGTGGGGAAAGGTTGCTTGAACGGTTCAATGTTGAACCAAAAATGTTCAAATTTAAAATTTAAATACGGTAATAAAGTATCCTTGCCGAGATGCTTCGAACAAAAAAAAATTGTTTAAATCGGACTCTTCACTCAAAAGTTATTGGGTCGAGAGCTTGTTTGAACGGTTCAATGTTAAACGAAAAATTGGTCAAATCGAAAATTCAAAAACGGGAATGAAGTATTCTTGATAAGATCTTTCGAACAAAAAAAAGTTTATTGAATTCGGACGGTTCACTTTAAAGTTATTAGGTGGGGAAAGGTTGCTTGAACGGTTCAATGCTGAACCAAAAATGCTCAAATTTAAAATTTAAATACGGTAATAAAGTATCCTTGCCGAGATGCTTCGAAAAAAAAAATTGTTTAAATCGGACTGTTAACTCAAAAGTTATTAGGAGTGACAGCTTGTTTGAACGGTTCAATGTTGAACGAAAAATTGTTCAAATCGAAAATGTAGATACGGGAATGCAGTATCCTTGAAAAGATCTTTCGAACAAAAAAAAGTTTGTTCAAATCGGACTGTTAACTAAAAAGTTAATATCGCGGGACAGGTTATTTGAACGGCTCAAAGTTGAACCAAAAATTGTTCAAATCGAAAAATCAAATATGGGAATGAGCTGTACTCGCCGAGATCTTTCCAACAAAAAAAAAAAATTCGTTCAAATATGAATGTTCATTAAAAAGTTATTAGGGGGGGGGGGACAGACAGACCGACCGACACACAAATTCCCCATCTCAATACCCTACTTCCAAATTTTTAATTTTTCGATATTTCTTTTTTGTTTCTTCTTGATTTTGTTTTGAACTTGGCGATATATTTTGAACTTGGCAATATTTTTTGGACTTGGCGATATTTTTTAGATGCATTAAGCCACTTTTAATACTTTTTTCGTCCCTTTTATTTTTAACGGGAAAGTAGGCTAAAGAGCGATGTTCCTTCAATGTTCTTACACAACCGGACGGGACTTAGCGATTCTGATAATATTAAACGGCTGATAACATTAACCGTGATCACATAAAGCGGCGTCTACAATTTCCTTATATATTTTCTTATTCAATTCATCCAGTCATTTATATTGAGGTTCTTTCTGTTACCATCGCACAGATAAACGTGTTTGATTGTCAGATAAATCTTTACTTTTCTGTACAAAGAAAACGCACAGTGTTGAATAAAATGCATAAGAGCTAACAAAATAATTTCCACGATATGCACTGCTGCATGTTAGTTTTCGAGACGCATCTCTTCACTCTAAATGTTTGTTTCTTTGTAACGAAAAGAAAGGTCTTTGAAAGAAACTCTCTTTTTGACACCTCTTTCCATTTAGTTAAAGATCTGGATCGCCTTCAAGCCGTTAAAGTTTTTCATTCTTTCTCCCTTCCTTCTTTCCTTTTTTTTCTACTTATTGCTTAAAAACATAATTGCTGAAATTGACAGCTATTTACGATAAAGGATGATCAAAAAACATTTTTGGTTTCTTCAGTTTGTTGTTGGTCCCCCGAATGCATGGGAGATTTGATTTTTTATTGGGAATTGTCAGTTAGAGCCTTCTGTTTTATGTGACAAAAATTACAAAACAATTATTTTCTTGTAGAGAAAAATACAACGTTAAAGGGACGTTATTTAAATAAGCAGGGACCCCTTAACGTTGTATTTTTCTCTGCATCAATAGCACAAAGGCATTTGTAAACTTTAATTATTTTCTTGTTTCTCGAGAATTGTTGCAAGCACGGAGTAGAAAGAAGGAGAGAAATGTTCTACGGATGCGCTAGTTTGAAAGTGGCAACGAATTCTCACCCGCCGCCAGACGACGCTAGCTGAAACGCTCCCTATCTCCTACGGGAATCAATGTAAATGATACTGAATCTGTCATCTTTTTAAATGCTGCTATGGGAAAGAATTTTTTTTTTTCAACTGGATTTTGGTGTAAACCATCGATTAACATTATGAACTAAATATGACTTTGATCCACCCCACTGAAATTTTGCCGTATTTTTTAAGAAAGATGTTTAATCGACCGCATCTAGCTACTTGCCAAATTTGACATATATGCGACTGTATGTGACATTTTCTTTGCATTGTAGGATATAGTTTTTGCTGAGAATCAGTTCTCTAAATTGTTGATAAATTAAGCATGAGGCAAAAAATTAATTATGTCAGAATTTAATTTTGTTATTAATTAAATATATTTAGTAGACAAAATAATTATTAGTTTAAATGTAATTATAATGTTAATCGATGGTTTGAGCAAAATTCCAATTAAAAACAAAATATTCTTGCCAACAGCAGTCTTTTAAAATGACATAATGTCATTCGAATAATTCATAATGTCAATCGAAGATTTACACCAAAATCCAGTTGAAAAAAAATTTTTTTTCTTCCCCATAGCAGCATTTAAAAAGATGACAGATTCAGTATCATTTACATTGATTCCCGTTGGAGATAGGGAGCGTTTCAGCTAGCGTCCTCTGGCGGCGGGTGAGAATTCGTTGCCACTTTTAGATAGCAGAGCTTTAGCTCCTCCTCTTTAATCTCCTTGGTTGCAAGTAATGTATATTTTTTTTTCTTGGGCAATGACAAATTGCCATAAGTTTTCTTTTTGGACCTCAAACGTCGTGCAGTCTATCTTTCAAATTGGCAGTCTTCCAACGTGGTGCGTCCTAGTGCTTCACCTCCCAGGACCTGATCACCGGCCCCTGCAGGGTGCATGCAGGACATGGTGGCGCTTGCAACAGTCCGGCTGAACCACAATGAATGACATGATAGCGAAGGAACACACACACTTTTTTTTTAAATACTGCGAGGTATTTTTTATTTTTTGCCGACTATAATATATAAAATTATGATTTAAATTACTGTTTCTCAAAACTCAAATGCTATTTTTAAATTTTTCCAAAATTTTACTTTATTTTTTTATCAAATGTTTTCTAAATTATTTATTTTTTGATAATTTTAAACTATGTGAAGTAATATAAATATTGAGTTTTTAGACCAAAAATTAATATCAAATTTAAGATATGGTCATTCGCTGAATTTTAACCATTATTTTTGTAGGTAAATTAAAAAAATAAAAGAAAGATTCGAACAAATTTAAATCATCAAGTTTATTCCTAATAAAATCGCAATCATAACAAATTTTGAAGCATACACGAAAACAGTTTTAAAACAAAGTCTAGCTTCTAATCTCGAAGAGGGCGAAAGTTTTAAGGAGTCGAAAACAATACAAGTCTGAGAAAAGCTCAATTAAGGATCATAGTGGCGTTAAACGAAATACTTAAATTTTTTTTAAACCAATGAAAGACAATGTAAGTGAAATAATTAAGATAGCTTACCTTCTCAAAACAAACAAGTTGGATATTTGTTTCGAAAATTGCAGTACGAAGAGAAAGAAGAATGTATTTAACTTGTTAAAAAGTGACTTGTCCTTTTTAGAGTAAATTTGTATCCTCAAATGAAAGTGGGAAGGTTTCAATTTGTTCCAAAAATGGGACAAAGTAATAATTAAAATAATTTATGAAACATTTTCTATTTGATTATTTGCATTGTTTTTAGCCTACTTTCCCGTTAAAAATAAAAGAAAGACGAAAAAAGTATTAAAAGTAGCTTAATGCATCTAAAAAATATCGCCAAGTCCAAAAAATATCGCCAAGTCCAAAAAATATCGCCAAGTTAAAAAATATCGCCAAGTCAAAAAAATAAAAAGGTAAAATGAACATCGAAAAATTAAAAATTTGAAAGTAGGGTATTGAGATGGGGAATTTGTGTGTCGGTCGGTCGGTCTGTCCCCCCCCCCCCTAATAACTTTTGAATGAGCATTCCGATTTGGACAAACTTTTTTTTGTTGGAAAGATCTCGGCGAGTACAGCTCATTCCCATATTTGATTTTTCGATTTGAACAATTTTTGGTTCAACTTTGAACCGTTCAAACAACCTGTCCCGCGATGCTAACTTTTGAGTGAACAGTCCGATTTGAACAAACTTTTTTTTGTTCGAAAGATCTTATCAAGGATACTTCATTCCCGTATTTACATTTCCGATTTGAACAATTTTTCGTTCAACATTGAACCGCTCAAGCAAGCTGTCACCCCTAATAACTTTTGAGTGAACAGTCCGATTTAAATAAACTTTTTTTTTGTTCGAAGGATCTCAGCAAGGATACTTCATTACCGTATTAAATTTTCAATTTGAACATTTTTCGTTCAACATTGAACCGTTCAAGCAACCTTTCCCCACCTAATAACTTCTGAGTGAACCATCCGAATGGAATAAACTTTTTTTTTTGTTTGAAAGATCTCGGAGAGGCTCATTCCCATATTTCGCTTTTTGATTTCAACCATTTTTCTTTCAATATTGAACCGTTCAGAAAAAAATTTAACATTAGCGCCTACGGGGAATTTAAGTTGAATGTTGATCCTGAACTTAAAGTCGGATTTCCTCCAAACTAACTTTGTAAGAAAATGGTTTTGATAAATAATGTATTGTAAAGTACTTTTCTGAATAATCTTCTGTGAGGACTCTGATTCCGACTCCGACTCCGCAAACATGGCGGAAATGCAGGATCAGAAAAAAAAATGACCGACTGTGCAGACGATTTTTTGTTAATTATTCATTTGTTTTATTTTATTTATTTATTATTATTATTATTTATTTTTTTGGCAGACGATTTTTTTTGTAACAAATGTTTCATTCATGATTGCATGTTATTCTTTATTTATATTTAACAACTGGCAACGGATTAAAAGTGGAATTCGAGACATTTTATCAACGGACGAGTTTTTTTTTCTTTTTTTTTTCTTTCTTTGATAAAATGTGTTTTGATGTACTTTGTACTTTAAATTGTTTTTTTTTTTGAAAACAATTGAGGAATTTTTCTACGGAAGAACTGTAACAGTTACATTCTTTAAAAGGTGCGACAAAACTTTATTTATTCATTTATTTACTTTTTATGTGTCTATTTCATCTGATGAGAGGGGTATATTTTACTTTTAGAAATCAGCTTTAAGTGCTAAAAAGGTATGTTTGACATAATTTTGAGTCTCAGATAATCAAGGGAATAATGCTCAGCTGTTAGAATGCCGATGTCGATGGACGGGAAAGTAGGCTCGTTTAGTTCTTGACAGATCTTCTTGTTTCAAATGTGTTAATAATTTAAATGAAGAAATAACATTGTAGTTCACAAATAAATAAATTCATCATTAATTAATATCTGAGTAAGTTGAGAGAAAAAGAATAAGGAAATAAGGGAATGAGTAAATAAGTTGATAAATATATGACGTTATGTGCATGAACTAAGGGGGGGGGGGCAGTATATTTACTAATATGAAATACTGCCAAATAGACTTCGTTGAAAATTTAAGGGGTCTCAGGACTTTTAACGCGCTCCGCGAACGCGAAAATTCGTGTTCTTTTTAAACCAGTACAACATTTTTATTAAAGCAAGTAAAAACTTGAAAATTTATACCAATAATATTCATACATATTTACATTATTTTCCAAAGTTATAAATAAATTTGATAAAAAAATATGTAATTTGTAAAGAAATATAAATTGGATATTTTTTTCAAAATTACGAAAATCAATACTTCACGGAACGCAAGATATCTTAAAAATTGATTATCATATTTTTTTGAAATTTCACACACATGTTTAAATAAAGCATTTATATAAGTTATACATCAATTTTTAGATAAATTACCAACAGGGAAAAAATTATGGCATTTTTAATATTTTTTATTTTGAAATTGCAAAAATTTTCTAAACAATTTGAATAATAAATTTTTATTTATTTATTTTTTTTTTTTGGTCTGAATTTATGAAAAGTGTGTATAGCATTGAAAACAAGTATTTTTCTACTAAATAAAATTAATTTGGTAAGTTTTTATGATTTCTTTTTCGCAGATTCTTTCGTAATTTTGAAAAAATATCCAATTTATATTTCTTTACAAATTAAATATTTTTTATCAAATTTATTTATAACTTCAGAAAATAATGTAAATATGTATGAATATTATTTGCAATAACAATAAAAATTAGTTCAAATTGATTGAAATATCTTTAGAAAGTAACTTCAAAAATTATTATAAACTTTCCCAAAATAGCTTTAAAGAGCTAATTCAAATGAAGTTTTAAAGTTTAACGATGAAATGAGTGAAATAATTAGCTGTTTTTTGCAGATACGAAGTTGAGAGCTTCGTATTATAAATATGCATAGATGCGTAAGGCAAAATCGACAATGCCCTATTCGCTAAGTTAAGAATTTTCATTTTAAAACTGAGACAGAATTCTAATAACAGCATTACACTTTAAAGTTCTGGTGTAAAGTTCAAATTAAAAAAACTCAAATTATTTTATGGCACAAAGAAAGGCAGTCGTATGGAAACTTTTGCTCAGAGAAATTAACATTTTTTGTAAAATAATGAAAGGAAAAAAAAGTTAAGATGTGTCCCCTTTCCCTCTTACAAGAGTTATAAAGCTTCAATATTTTTCCTTTAAACTATTTTCTTTTAAGTCAATAACACAAATATAAATACAAAATAATCGGTTTAAACAAGATACTTTAAATTTTTGACAAATGCATCTCATCGTTGATTTTGATGAGTCATCACAATCACGAATTCTTTTCCAATTACATATAAAGCCATTATTAGATTTTGGTTTATATTTTTTCTACTCTCTTAAAATTTTAAAGGCTTTATCTAATTTTTTCTTTCTGCTTTGAACGTAACCAAAACTAATATTTTTGTGCAGCTTAATTATTAACTGAAGAAACAGACTATGATGTAAGAAACATTTATTTCCAGAAAAAAAACAGTAACTGCTCGGGAGAAATATGCTAAATAATCTCAAATATAATGCAGTGAATAATGAAATATGTACAATTTTTACAATTCAGTTGTTTTCGTAGTCCTCTTCTTCCATTTTTGAAGATTCACCCTGTAAAATAAAACCAGCCATTTGTATAGGATCATTACACATTTAAAAAAATAAAAACATAGAGTTTGGAACTATTGTAACAAAGTGAATTTTCAGAAAAAGTATTTGAAATTTCAGAATAAAAAAATGAATAGTTAAATCATGTGTAATCGATATTTAGTTCAGCACTTTTGAATTTTAAAACCATGCACCCACATACAGTTTCCCTGTCTATTAGTTGTTAATGTTGAATATTTGACAAATACAATATTAGTCTCTGAACTGAATTGTGCTACACTAGGTGGCCAAAAGTATCCGGACACTTTCAAAAATTCACATTTTTACAAAAAGCTCGAGAAATAAGTGATCTCCCCAAAAACAACAGTGTTGTAAAAAAATCCCCCGCCAAGAAAACCTTAAATACTCAGCCTTAAAAAGTTATGATATCGAGTTTTCCCGCCAAGTTTGTGCCAAACTACAACTAACCTGTATGTATAGTTCTTTTAAATTGTTTTCAGTTTTGCCAGGCGGGAAGCTTTGTCTTGTGAGGTGGTTGCTTAATGAGTAAAAACTTCCCGCCTGGCAGGACTGAAAACAATTTAAAAGAACTATACATACAGGTTAGTTGTAGTTTGGCACAAACTTGGCGGGAAAACTCGATATCATAACTTTTTAAGGCTGAGTATTTAAGGTTTTCTTGGCGGGGGATTTTTTTACAACACTGTTGTTTTTGGGGAGATATCACATGTTTTTGCATTAATATTATTTCTTTGCCTGTTTTTTTTTTCTCTTCAAAATTTACTTTGCATGTTTTTTTTTCCCTTCAACATTTTTCTTGGCGGTCCGACATTTGTGGTTTTCTTGGCAGCATGCATTTGGTGCAAAAGTTCAAGGATCTTCTTCAGTCTAGGATAAATTTGAAATCAATCACAATGTACCACCCGAACCGACGCAAAACAAAGCTAGTTGCTAACAATACTACGATTAAATTAAAAGTTTAAAAAAAAACCCCAACCCTTACTGCCGATCTCATATTAAAATGAACTAAATTGAAGATCCCTTTTAAAAGCCTTATGCAATAAAATCAATTACAAATATTTTATTTGTTAACAAATAGAAACTGGCAACAGATGAAATTATAAATCGTTGAGTTTTCTTTCCTCATGGCCCAACAATGAAAACATAAATGCTCAGATGTTGAACAGAGCTAGTAGATAGAAATCGGACCAATTTTAAGCATTAATAACTCCGGGGTGAGATGACCCCGGGGGGTAAATTTTGGGAAAATGGCCTCAATGTCTCATCGAGAATATTCATACCAAAAATCAACACTAAAGACCCCCGGGGAGAAAAGATACGGAAAATAAAAACGAGGGGGGAGGGAGTGGGGGGTCGAAAACCCCCCTATGCCGAGCTTTGGGACAAAATAAATGTGGGTGCAAAAGCAGAGCTCAATCCGAGTTACCGTTTAGTCTGGACCCCTGTCAAACAATTTTTAAAAAGTGCGAAAAATAGCGATTTTATAACATATATCAACCCTCCCCCTGAGGGTCCTGGATGTTTTGCTTTAGTATGTGCCGTCAGGGGCCGCTGGAGATTGAGTATACCAAAAATGAACTCTAAGGATCTTTATGGGGCTGAGATACAGAGGGGTGAAAACCCCGGTTTGGTTACTCGCGTAAACAGTCCTAGTCGCTCTTTTACATTTTTATTGGCGACGGAAATTTCTTGGCGGCTTGTATTTGGTTTTCTTGGCGGGGCGGGACGCTCCCGCGTCCCGTGATCAATAGTTCTTTAACTTTAGTCATACAAAATATAGGCTTCACCGAACATTTCCAAGTTGAAATTAAATTACCCTTGCATTTGGGGGACGACAAGAAGGGGGTTGAAAGTAAAACCGCTCTTTGACCATAACTCTTCGAAAATAGCTCGGAATAAGCTATAAATTTCAGTAATGAATTAGCATACTAT